>JAUPMG010042589.1:0-14192 GCA_031762675.1 Pachysandra terminalis | reverse complement strand
TATAATTATCTAATAGAATAATGCTATTAATTTAATACTAAATATTAGTAGATAATGGTATCTTCTTATCTATTAGTATCCTAAGATTGTTAAGATATTAATAATTTCTTATATATATTAGTATCATAATAAGGGTCTCTTCTCTACTTATTCATTATTATCCTAAGACCCTTAGTAGAATGGTCTTTAAGTCATAAAATTGATCGAAAAATTTATTAATTATTTATTTAAAATAATAAAAAAAATAAAGGAACGAAAAGATCATAATTCACATTAATATATATAATTACTTATAGAGAATTAAAATATTATTTAAAAATAACTGTATTTTAATTATAAGGTTAAAAAGGATAATTCAAATATCTATAATTTATAATTATAAAAAATATTAAAAATTACTGTTAGATCCAGTTTTAACAATTTATCCAATTTAAATTGTTAATAGATTAATTAATTATCTTAAGTATAATAAGATAAGAAAATTTTTACGAGGTTCGGTTCAAACATACTCATCGGGGCCACGCCCAGCTGTTGAACAATCCAATAAGATGTCAAGATTACAATCACTAATCAGACTTACACAAAATGAAGACTCCCTCGTTATTTTTGTCACCGCCGTGTAGAATCCACTTCTTGAATTTGTTCAGCGAGCACCACTCGTCTTTTATGTCTGCATAGTTGAACTCTCTTCAATCCGCAGACTGTCTTCTCCCAAAAACTCCAAATTCTTCTCCTGAAGAACGTTGAACATGAATAACTCAAAAGTACTATACTTGAACACTCAAGGAGTTTCTTAACTCACATCTGTTAAGAGATTAATATAGAGCAGCATGAAGATCTGGTTCAAATCTTGGATGATGATGAAATTCGAATGTTGTAACATCTGTTGCAACATTAACTGAACGTGAGATATTATTCTGATTTCAAAAACATAATCTCCTTATCTGTTTTAACTGCTCTATTCTTTTAATAGCTTTCCATAAAAACCTCTTCAACAAACCTAATCTCCTTATCAAAACAAACTCTCCTCAGCCAATCGAAATCTCCTGATATTTATATAATTCAAACTGAATCTAATTAAGTTGAGTTTGAGTCCAACTCAATTAGGATTCTCTCTTTTTATATGACTGACCAGCTGTAGAGAATCTCTAGCAATATCTTGATCAGAATATATCTCTACTAAATCTTAGCTGAGAATAACTTGAATGTTGATCGAAACAAATCTTCTTGAATTTCGAATTTGAATTTCTCTTGAATATCGTTGCCATGAATGCCAACAAAAAACTAACAATTACTTTCTTCTTTAATAGTAGTATCATACGATATGACATATTTATATAACATTCTACAAAATCTTATAAGAATTTATCCTGCGTAGAATCCAAATCATATTAGACTCTATCCTCTCTTTTAGATAGAAAAGAAAAAAAGTCTAATGTTTTAATAAAAAAAAAAAAGAAGAAAAAAAAAAAGAATAATGTACTGAAATATCTATTATTCTGTAACAACCTGGTCCTGGATAGTCCAAACCATGTTGGACTCTATCCTCTCTTTTAGATAAAAATAAAATAAAAAGACGTCTAACGTTTTTATAAAAATAATGTATGAAATTTTCTTAAAAGTAGTATTTGCTCTAACTAATAGATAAGTTTTAGGATTCTTTTCATTTTTAAGATATCCATTTAAATCTAACATTATCCTAATATAGGATTCCAATTCTCAAAAAAATTGGAATTACAATAAGTTTTATTTAGAATTTTTAATTTATCAAATTTTATTTTATATAACTAATTAGAATCTTGATTTTATTTAATTAATTAGGATCACAATTTTTTTTCTAATTAAATTCTTTAATTTATATTATAATTATTTTTTAGATTTTCTTTATTAGTTTATTCTTAATTTTTATAATTATCTAATCGACAATGCTCTTAGTTTACTATTAAATATATTTAGATAATGAAATCTACTTATCTATTAATACCCTAAAATTGTTAGAATATTAATGGTATATGATTTACTTATCTATTAGTACTATTAAATATTGTAGGCTTTGGATAAATTTAAAAAAATAAGATTTGGAAAAATCTTAAAAAAACAAAAAAGGAATGAAAAAGACGTTTGGATAAATCTTAACTAACTAACTAATAGATAAGTTTTAGGATAAATTTAGGATTCTTCACTTTTAAGATATCCATTTAAATCTAACATTATTCTAATATAGGATTTCAATTCTCATAAGCATTAACGACTATGTTGTTTATATATTAAGATATTTAAAATATGGTAGTAAAAATATACTAAATATTTTTAATTAATTAAGATCTTGCTTTTCTTTAACTAATTAGGTTATTGATATTTATAATAAATTCTATATTTTGATAATTTGAATCTTAATTTTTATGAGTTATTCTTTAATTCATTAATAAATATTCTAATAACTAATTAGATTTAAGATTTTGATGATTGATTTTATTTTTTAGTTATTTAGAATTTTTATTTTGTCAAATTTTATTTTATATAACTAATTAGAGTATTGATTTTATTTAATTAATTAGGATCTCAATTTTTTTTACTAATTAGATTCTTTAATTTCTATAATAAATAATTTTTTAGATTTTTTTTATTAGTTTGATTCTTAATTTTATAATTATCTAATCCACAATGCTATTGGTTTATAATTAAATATTTTTAGATAATGATATCTACTTATCTATTAATATCATAAAATTTTTATAATATAAATTGTATATTATTTACTTATATATTAGTACTATTAAATATTTTAGGATTTGGATAAAAATTAAAAAAAAAAAAAAAAAAAAAAGAACAAGGAAGAAAAGAAAAAAAAAGGAGATTTGGATAAATTAAAAAAGACAAAGAAACAAAAAGAGGAATTTTGTATTGAAATATTCTAAAAGGACTATTTGCTTTTAATATATATGTGTGTATATCAAAATCATTACACATTTGTTATTATCTCCAAAACAATTGTAAATATAATATTAATTAATTATTCAAATATTTAAAACCTAAAGATCAAAAAGACACATACAGGTTATCGGATCGGATTAGTTCTGATTCGGTCCAAATCCGACACGTTGACAGGTCTACTAGCATTGTCAGTCAAAAATTTCACATATTATCAACCTCACCTAGGGGTGCAACTCGGTTCGGTTTTGGTTCGGGTAGACGTCAACCCAAAACCAAACCGACATTAATGAAGGTTAACCCAAAACTGAATCAAACTGAATTGAGAACTAAACTTCCCAACCCAAAAACCGAATTGAACTGAAATGGAAAACCCAAACCAACCCAGCCCAAATTATAGTTTCGGTTCGGTTTGAATCGGGTTAGGTCAGTTTAATATATCATTTTTTAGAATTACCTTATATATATATATAATACTATATTTTATGTATCATATATAGACTATACTTCGATCAAAATCGGTTCAGATTAGAACTATATACAATGTAGTTAGGGTGTCGGTTTGGTTTGGTTTAACCAAGCCTTCAACCCAAAACCAAATCGATCTAATTCGGTTTTATAATATCAAAACCAAAACTGAACCAAATATCTAGAAACCCAACCCAAGCTGAAGTCAGTTTGGAACGGTTCGGTTTCGGGTTTCCCTAATCCCACATTTTGTATACTAGCCTTTATCTGGGTAAAATAAGCTTCTCTCCCAAACTTTTACCAAGTTCCTCGCCGGATACTCAAAAGAATAAATTTGATGTACTCTAGTTGATGTTCCAACCAATGGCTGTACCTGGCCTGTCGTATATATATAATGCAGTCTGGTTGTGTAAGAATATCAAGTTTCCTACTTGATTATATCAAGTATATGAACACAAAATAAGGATTACATTTAAGTCAGCATTATATCATGATTTCGCATACAAATATAAGCAACACTCGATGTCGACGAAATTCATTCCACGTTGGAATAACAGCAGCGACTCGATTCAAAAATGCGCTATCGACCATGCCAGCCCGGAACAGATTTTGGAACAAGTGAGATTGCATTTCAGGCCTTCTCCAATCTACACGACACAAATTGGATAAACAACATCAGTTACATGCTCTGTGGTGTGAATACATAAATTAGGCGGATATACATACATACATACATACATACATACATACATACATAGAGAGAGAGAGAGAGAGAGAGAGAGAGAGAGAGAGTACTTTGAGATTTCTTCAACAGCCTTCATGACTTCTGTAGAACTTGTTTCCAGCACTTGACCTCCAAATATGATCTCATCTAGAATAGTGTGCATCTACAGAGAACCATGTGAATTTAAGATTTGATACACAATGAAGATATAACTACATGAATGCTGTGCATATGCATGAAATTCAATGTATCTAAATTCACTAAATTAGGTTGCAGAATTAGTCCCCTAATTGAGAAATCAAAATATTAAAAAATCATCAAATTCAACAACTGGGCTGAGTCAAAATGGTGTAAGAACCATCTTCAATTTGACTGAAAGGTTTTGAAAGATGGGATTCCCTTACAGGCTCAAATGTTGCACAAAAACTAATCACTCACCAAATCATCAAAATTTATATTTTACTAGTTTTGCTGCTAAAAAGTATCACTCCAAGACATAGCTCAACTACATCTTCAAGGAACTATTGAGCCAACTTAACCGTAAAACCCATTCCTTGGCAGTCAAAGACATTGTCAATTCTCACAACAATGAGGATAAATAAATATTTTGGTAATACAGTTCTTTTTTTCCATGCATTGTCAAATATATAGTTGAGACTCTTGAGAGAGAGAGAGAGAGACAGAGAGAGAAGGAATACTACAACCTTGTTGAAATTATACACTATATCAAGCTCGCAAACATCTTTGAAGCACTTATCCAAGGTCTCCACAAAGACTGAAGGCCAAGAGAGTTCGAGTTAAAAAAAAAAAAAAATCCAATCCATTCAACAATATCAATGAAACAAATATAAAATATTTTATACTGACAACAATATATGTAATGTTTTACCAAGTATTTTAAAATATATTAATGGAGGTACACATGGTCCAACAACTCCTAAGAAGTGAGCCACCAACTGAGCAATTCACTTGATGAATAAGTGCCCAATAAAACATGTGAGGGTTAGGATCACATCTATAAGAGAGAATATTACATAGTAGACATGTATATGTCACATACCATTTTTCTGAAGTTTTCTTTTGAGGACAAGTAGAATACAATTCAGAGAAAACAAACAACGCACTCATTTATGCAAATGTTACTGACATTTACTTGGTATAGGCGTTAAGTTGGACCAATCAGTGGCACCATGGAATGGTATACAGATACAAATTAATTAATTGTTACAGATAAATCTATGATCCATCATTCTTCTGGCTACTTATCAAAAATTTAAAAAAAAAATCCATTGTTCTTGCTAGGCCACCAAAAAAATTGGTAAAGTCCCAAACAGAAACAATGTTCAGACATCAGAAGAGCATAAACATGAACTGCATTTGAATAGTTGCTTTACTGGGCTTTGCTCATTTGATTTGTTTTGGACCTTTGGTCTATATTTAGCAACCAAGCTGATCTTTCGGAAAGAGCTTTACATTGAAACATTTGCCCATCAAGACAATCTGGAAGGGATAGAATGAGCATATATTTGAACAAGTGGAACACAATAGAGGAACAGTTATCACCCGCATTTTATCCCTGTTATTTCATTGAGCAGCCATTGATGTTTTCTTTTTACATGATTGGAGGTGCTTGTCGGATACATTATTTGTGATGTGGTAAACTTGTAAGTAATATTTAAACTTTCTCTATACCAATATACTACTCGTTTTACCAACAAAAAAATAATGGTCTTGCACTTATTCCTTTTTCCTTTTGATCAGTAACTACTTCACTATAATGCAAAAAAATTTAAAAGATAAAGAGAGGGGGTGGAAAAGCTCTCAAGAGATGAATCTATACATATACAGAGTTGGAGCACCTGGGGCAGGACCTAAACATCCCACTTCCCACATGATCTTGAAGTCCTTATATTCTTCTCTGGATTGTTGTTATGGTAGAAGATAATTCAAATACATCCTAGAACTGGTGAATAATAATTGTATTTTTGTTTGAAGACCATTTTTCACCTTGGGCAACTACTTAACATTCTAAAAGGCTCGCTAGCAACCATTCTTTAGTTATGGGTTATCATCTTATTATATATCACTTCATGTCATGTATATCTACATGCTGATGACATGAACTATGGATTATATTTTAGCTATTGTGATATGCAGTAGCATAAATATGTAGATTAAATTTAATTGTCTTTCTCCTTTTCTCCCATGATTCTTTAACAGGCTCTATGATTTAGTCCTAAAGTCTGTTTTCTCAATAGACAGTATACACACACAATGCCACACACTGTTTACTGATGCATGCAAATACATAAATAAGGTTTCAACATACCTTGTATAAGATCTAGCATAGCTAGCTCATTTTCCGAACTATCAAATACAAAGACAAAGTACAATGTTGCATAGTGCTTGTATACGAGCCGAGTATCCTACAAAAGAGATGAAAAGATGTATAGATTTAACCCCAGGGTGGTAAGGACTAAGAAAAGAAAGATATTAAATTTTATTTAACATAGGTAAAGATTACTATAATATTATTTATTTATCAAACCCAAGGACCTTACTCAGAATCGCTTAATATTGATTTGGGAAGGTCACGAAATGAATCGAGTTCAAAGTAAGAGTTCATTAGGTCTGAGACTGAGGATTGGATTTCATAACTCATGCTACAGCACATCACTATCTACATGTACCTTACCAAAGGAATGCATTTATTGATCCAACATTGCTAAGAATAATACTTCATAAGATTGTGCAAGTCATAAATCAGAAATCTAGCTTGTCTTACGACTCTAAGCAAAAGCCAGATAGTTATGAAGTATGATATAAATTAATGAAGAGAATATTGTACTGAGATTTTGGGCTCCATCCTCAACTCTTATGAGGCAAAAATCAACTGAAAAATCCTACTCCTTCTCAATCAAACATCTTATTTATAACTTTGTGAACTAAAGATCCAGCCGCAACATTTTAGTGTTGATTTATCATCTTCACAAACAAGGTCATAGCCTGAAAGTATTAAGTATGGTGAACCATTCCCTGGCCTTATTGATTTGACACCACTCTATGTCAAATGACTCGAATCCTATACAGTTTATGAACTTATGTATATTATCTCTAAATATTTCTTACTTTTGATTTTTCAGACTCGTCTATAATAGATGTTTTTAGTTTTTCCTTATTTCTCTTCTTCCAGTGGTCCTAACTTTTTCCTTCTAGAGTTCTTTCACATGCACATATATTTTCGGCCAAAAAATGGGAAGCTACTCACCAGTGGGGTTTTATGATGTGACCAAACCAAATCATCCACCTGACAAGGGAAGCTTTGGATAGGCAACATAGACAAAAAAATTTACCCACATAAGCACCATTACTAACTAGGTACTGGATTATTCTCGTGGGTAATCACAGCTGGGACAATCACATCCATTGATTTATTTAATATGTTTTAGAATTTTTCACTACAAAAGATATTAGTTTAACAACATGCTTCCTTGCTATGTAACAAATGAATTTGGCGTGAAACTTGATGTGCAAAAACCTGTGAAAAAGTGGTGTTCCGCCACTGTTTGTAAATGAGATGTTTGAACATGCCGATTCCTTGTACTGAATCGAGGAATTTTAAAATAGGAACATTGTAGTTCTTTTCAATAACAATAGCAAATGCAAGAAGAAAAGATTGAAAGAAAACGGCATACCGCACCGAAAATCGAATCGGCTTCAATGAAGTTGCTTACATTCTCAGCTCTACTGCATAAGACTGTATGAGAGTCAAAACAAAACTGAGAAATTTTATCCAATTAATGATAAACACAGCTTAAAAAACCATGGAATCCTAAAAAACATCACAATTGAGGTGTAAAAGCCAAAGAAAAATACAAAATCCGATTTCGATCCACAGCAATGGAACCACACAGAAAACACCATTCAGGTAACTTAAAACTATTGATTCCTTGTGATCGATTCGACATCTAAACAAATATATAAATACAACAGAAACTTGGGTAAGCAAGGCTTGCAAACCTCCAAAAACGCATCGAATCAACTCTTGTTGCTTCTCCACTGGCTAACCTTACAATTCAACCCACAATCAATATCGATCAACTACTGAATTACAGGAAGAACGTAGATCAAGTTCATCATCGATAGATAGATAGAGAAATCACCTGATAATCGTAGAATTTGGAAAGACGGGGCTTTCCCTGAGTGTTCATCACTATAACCGCCCGAATCATGATGGCGGATTTCTTCTTCTTCTTCAACACCACCACCTTCTCCGACAGATTTCTTCTGATTGCAAGCCTCTTTTTTTTTTTTCCTGAAAACCCTTTTTATACTACTTTTTTTTTGGGTAAAAAATGCTGAAAAGATTAAGTTTTTTCGTTTTGAATAATGCAAAATGAAGAGGAATGAGATGAAGAATCCATAGAAACTTTGTTAAATCCTCCACCCAAAAAACAAAAAAAAAAAACTTTGAATTTGCGCATGCAAATTGATTATGTGCTGGGAAATCATACCAATCAGAAAGATACTGGAGATTTTACCCACAAAAAAAAAAAAAAAAATCTTGGGTTCCTGAAAAGTTCAAAGCAAGTATCAAAGAGGAGAAGGAAGACCAGCAAGATTCAAATCCCCAAGCTAGCTATAGTTTGCCAATTTGTACCTTTGGTGGGAGGTATAGGTTGCGTTTGCCCGGCTTATATAAGTCCTTATTTCAATTATCGCTTATTAAAGCACTTTTTATTAAAATTAAAAGTGTGTTTGGTAACACATTTTTAATTTTAAGAAGTGCTTACCACTTGTGGAAGAAAAGCTACTCACACGAAAAGCTGTTGAGAACAACTTCTCTTATCACTTGTGGAAGAAACTAATTCTAAACTTTAATAATATTTTCATAATATCTATTTTACCCTTAACTTTTATAAACACTTAAATTCATGTTATTTCTAAACTTTAATAATATTTTCATAATAACTATTTTATTCCTAAACTTTTATAAGCACTTAAATAAATAAATTTACCAAACGTTATTTTACGCAGTTAATTGTTACTGTGGATAAGTGCTCTCATTGATCTACTTATCCAGTGACTGCTTATCCAAGAGAACAAGCCGAGACAAACACAGCCACAGAGAGTTTCCTTCCTGTTCGGATTTTGCAAACGACGAAGATGTATGTGTGTGTGAGAGAGAGAGAGAGAGAGGAAACTGTTATACTGTACACATTTCCTCTAGATGGGTGCACCTGTACGTGCGGAGGTAGGTGCGATGGGTGCACCTGCACCTGGCCTGTTGTATATAATGCAGTCTGGCTGGGCAATTGATTGTATCACATCTATAGCACCAATGGAGCATATTAGAACCCAACACCAGCAGCACTTCAATAAGCAAAACCAATATATAGAGCCAGATAAGCATTAGTATTACAGCATAGCAATTACACTTAGAAAGGAGACCTTTTAGCAGCACTATGCCAACACCAGCAGACTCCAGCAATGTACCAGAAGACAATAGCACCACACCAAAGCATATAAAATAGGTGCATCAAAGCTGCTAGCAAATAGGTGCAACGCATATACTAAAGTACTAATTATGATTTTCTGTTTCATGAACTAATAGCAAACATTCGGACAGTACAAAGTCTTGTCTATAACATACGTATACTAAAGTATTAAGAAACTGAAATCCAGGGATGGTAGAATTCAAGAAATACAAATATCAGGATCCTATTTTTGCTCTTTGGCAAAGAGATATAAACTACTTTCTGACCAGAACCACCAGCAGTAGTTTCTTCAGCTCCTTTATGTATGGCCTTCTAGAGACCACCATCTGCAGGTTTAGAATTATCATCAGCAGTAGCCTCGGAGGAATCTACATTAGATGCCCCATCAATGATATTCACAGTTTTCTTAGTCGTTTCAACCTTGACGTACTAACTCATAAATTTGTATTCCTAATCTTGAAGTGCTTCTAGTTCGAATGGACCAAGACCTGAAATACCCCCTGTTAAGATCCTTGTCGTCAAAGGACATCTTTGCCAGAGCTCTGCTAGCATCCTTCCCAATGAACAACGCATATGGACTACCAGGTCCATAATACATCCTGCCAGAAAGTATGCCATAAGAAGAAACTAATCAATTAATTTAAGGATGAGCAAATATCAACTAAAAGGCCTATTGTAATGTATAAAAGCCATCTCCTTGATAATAAAAAAATGAAAAAATTTAAAGGTCATACATACACTTAATTTTTATTCTATTTAATTATGATTTTCTGTTTCATGAACTAATAACACAACTAATTTTCGGCGGACTACCCTTCAACTGAATAGGCATGTAAAGTACCCAATTAAATCGAAACTCATACAAAGAGCGAATTTGGAATAGAATCAATATTCAATAACTACAAAATATATTATGAAATATTAGAACCCAAGCCTAGAACATGGAAGCAATTAGTTATACCACAAAGAGTATTGAGAGAATGATACTTCATTTTATTCTATTTAATTTTTTTTATGAATATTTTATTCTATTTCATTATAATTTTCTTTTTCATGAACTAATAACACAACTTATTTTTGGCAGACCGGAATCAATATTCAATAACTACAAAATATATTATGAAATATTAGAACCCAAGCCTAGAACATGGAAGCAATTAGTTATACCACAAAGAGTATTGAGAGAATGATACTTCATTTTATTCTATTTAATTTTTTTTATGAATATTTTATTCTATTTCATTATAATTTTCTTTTTCATGAACTAATAACACAACTTATTTTTGGCAGACCGCCCTTCAACTGAATTGGCATGTAAAGTATCCAATTAAACAGAAACTCATACAAATAGCAAATTTGGAATAGAATCAAGATTCTATAACTACAAAATGATATTATGAAATGCAATAACCCATGCCAAGAACACATAGCAATTAGTTATACCACAAAGAGCTTTGAGAGAATGATTCTTCAACTAAATAGGCATTAGGCAACCACCAAATTAAGTAGAACCTCAAACACGGAGTGAATTGGTGATAGAATCAGCAACCATAACATAAAACTATAAAATCAGCATTTACCGACGAGCTCTTGCTTGCAATAATGTTTCCTCTTCGACAGCGCCATAGAGAACATACTATAGAAGTACAGAAGTAAAGAGAAAATGGGTTCCCTAAGAAGCTTGATTAAGTTAGAGAACAAGTTAAAAGGAATGAGAAGTCAAAACAACTAAAAACGAAAAGTATAAGCGCAAACAATACCGAGCGTAAAGTTGCCAAATAAACAAAACATGCTGATTGCAAGCTTGGATTTGCTCTGCAGAAGAAAGTTTAATATTATTAAAAGATTGATAGAGCTGAAGCTTTCTCGTTCCCATGAAGAAATAGAACACACTAACTTAATGGAAGTGAAACAAAAAAATAGAAGAACCAAATCCAAAAGGAAAAAAAAAAAAAAAAAAAGACAGAAGTGACGAACAAATCTTCTGCAAATAATGATAAAGCAGGAACCAGAAATTGGATCTGGCAGATTAATATATGTTTTATGTTTGAAAGTGGTGTTAAACCTAATAGAAGGAAATAATGTAATAAAAAAAATCAAACAATAGCATGCAAGAACTTGATCAAGGGAGAGGAATTAAAAAACACAAGGAGCATACCCAAAAAACAGCTAAGAAGTGGCATACAGTTTTCCTATAAGTAATCGTAACTTGAGTGCAATCGGTCAAGAACAAAAGGTTGGAATGAGACATTAATATAAGTATGAACAATGGAAAAAAAAATAATACAAGTAGCACACCCAAATAACAACAAATTAGATCAATTGGATAATGATTAACAGTCAGACTCGCAGCTTCAAAAATATGTTAGTATAGGGAACAAAAGATTAAGAACCTGATAATACTAAGAAAATGATGTTAAACCCAATAGAAGGAAATAACATGACAATGAAAAATTAAATAATAGAAAAATAAATAAATACAAGTAGCACACCCAAATAACACCAACTTAGATTCATTGGATAATGATTAAGCAGTCAGAATATCATGTGATAGTTGGAAGAAAATTGCAGCTTAAAAAATATGTTAGTATGGGAAACAAAAGGTTAAGAACTCAATACTAACAAGAAATGAGTCAAAAGGTCTTACCAAAGAGATGTGAACGAGAAAAGTAGAAGCAGGAAAAGCTGGAATGTATAGAAGTACTGCAAATAAAATAAAAAAAACAAAAATAAGTTTAAGCTTCATGAAATTGAGGTCTGAGGTAACCCAAGGGTGGGGTAAAAAATAAACTATCCCTTCTTCCCAACCTGGACCATCCACTCACAGTTACTGCCTTAACTCACTCCAATAATAAAAGAAATCACCATGCTAACTTGCATTATGTTAGATAAAAAGTTGAAAAACACTACTAAAATCTCTGCATAATAAGAACAAGTGCAACGATGAACAGATTCAGGGAGGCAACAAAGAAAGGAGTGGCAATGCCAAAGAAAGACAACCGCAGAAAATCCGATCCTAAGGGTGCCAAAAAACTATCTGATAACCAGTTGACCAAAATATCAGTTTTAGCAGGAAATACTAAAACTCCATTGAAGGCTGCAACCTTCCTCACCAAAATGCATACATGCATCTGAGTATCCAACAATTACTCAAATGACTACTCATATCTAACATGGACAGAGTCATAGGCATGCTAAGTCGTAATAAATTAGATAAAAAGTTGAAGGCAGTATTAAAAGCTCTGCAGAAGAACAATTGCAATGACGAACATATCATAGTGTAACAGAATTAAGGCAAGCGTATAAATGAGAATGAGAAGAACACTTGCATCACCTGTTAATCGAAAGGATTGTTCTCGAACAGTTGCACAACTACAGCTCCATTAGGTTTTTATTGAGCAATAAAACCCAAGATATAGATGGCTGAAATAATGGATTTGTTTAGAATTTGTGCTGATTGAGTTGGAGCTAGAAAAATGTGATTAGAGACTTGAGTTGGTCTGTATCGTCTGTAGCAAAAGGGAAAGAGGAGTAAGACGGAAGAAGGTTTGGATGTAATAGAAGATGAGCGCTGAAAATCGGCTGAAGGATTGGGGAAGAAAATTTCAGTTGAAGTAGTAAGACGGAATAGGGTTTGGAAATAGAAATTTGTGTGTGGGGGGGGGAGGCGGAATTCGGCTGAAGGAGTGGAGAAGAATCCTCTCGGGTGTAACAACAAAAAAGAAATTGATGAAAAGGAAGTGGGGTTTTTCGAACATTAGATCTGTGCATTAGAAGATCTAAGCTTCTACCCAATAAATAGTGCCACCGAGCAATTTGATCAATGCATACTATGAACTCAATAACACTATGAAATCAGCAGGTATATTTTACTAATAGAAACCCAAATCTGGGTACTTAATACAAGCTAAAAATAGTGTACTCGGATCTGGAATAGGTACCATAAATCTTCAAGGCATAAGATAGAGGAAAATTATGCAAAACATATCTATCAGTAGATTTCACATGCATCAATAGGCAGAAACACTAAATAATTAGATTACATCAAGTACTAAAACTCTCCAAAAAAATCAATATTTTAGTAAAAATAGTGTACTCGGATCTGGAATAGGTACCATAAATCTTCAAGGCATAAGATAGAGGAAAATTATGCAAAACATATCTATCAGTAGATTTCACATGCATCAATAGGCAGAAACACTAAATAATTAGATTACATCAAGTACTAAAACTCTCCAAAAAAATCAATATTTTAGAAAACCAATATTGTAAAATAGATATAGATTTATAACACGGTTGTAACTAATAAATTTCATGCATTTAAATTCATTGTAACAAGATGGAGATGGAAATGAAAATCAAGCAGTAAAAAGTATTTTAGAATATAAATTCAGTTTAGATTCGAATCAGAACAATGAATCAACCCCATAGTAAATTCAAAACAATGAGCAAAATTAACATGGCATTTAAAAACATAAACCTAATCCGATGACACGTGTGTGTGTGTGTGTGTGTGTGTGTGTGTGTGTGTGTGTGTGTGTGTGAGAGAGAGAGAGAGAGAGAGAGAGAGA
>JAUPMG010042578.1:0-14193 GCA_031762675.1 Pachysandra terminalis | reverse complement strand
GGTGATCCATTTAGGATTCATATATATATATGGAGCGAGAGGATGTCCCATTAGACTAAACCTTCAAAATGGTAAGCTTGAGGAGATATCCCACGAAAGGGGGGTCCTCGAGGTGACGAGGAGATGTCCTGTGAAGGGGGCTCTCCAATTTAGTGTTCGATGGGATGTCTGTGTATAGGGAGTCTTCAAGTTGTCAAAGGAATCTCCCGCAAAGATGGGGCCTCAATCGAGTGTTGAGGGGATGTCCCTGATAGGGGTTTCTCGAGGTGACAAGAGGATGTCCGGTAAGGGTGTCCTCACTCGAATAGATGAAATTCAAAAGGATGGAATTCGAAGGGATGTCCCTTGGAAGAGGGGCCTTCAAATGGATGAGCGAGGAGATGTCCCACGAGGGTGCCCTCACTCGAAAGAAAGAGGTTCGAGGGGAATGTCCCTCGATGAAGGAAATTCTCGAATGCATAGAAAACCATATTTTATTAATTTGCGATATCACCACATGGCATTTTGTCATTGGCTTAATTGCAATTAACAAATTGGCTCGTCATCAAAGTGGCACTTGCGAGGGTTTTGACCATTTTGGATCAAATTAGGGATGTAAACGAGTCGAGCCGAGCTTTTCCCAGCTCAACTCGAGCTCGTAAATTTTGGATCGGACTCGGACTCGGCTCAAGCTCGAAAAAAAATTTCAGGCATAGGATTGGCTAGCAAAAGCTCAGCTCGTGTTTACACAAGTCATTAATTTTATATTTAAATCAAATACCAATAACTAAGAATTTTACTTAAACTCGTCTCGTGTTTACATGAGTCATTAATTTTGTATTTAAATCAAATACCTAAGTATTTGACATAAACACGGTTCGTGTTTACACGAGTCATTATTAATTTTGTATTTAAATCAAATACTAATAACTAAGTACTTGACTTAAACACAGCTAGTGTTTACACGAGTCTTTAATTGTGTATTTAATTATTAATTATATATATATAATATTTATGATACATAAGTTTATATATTATATATGACCGTGTGGAGCTTTAACTGAGCCAAGTTTATCCAAGCTCGGCTCATGCTTGTTAAAATGAAGAACCTGTTTTTGGGTTGAGGCTTAGTTCGGGCGCCTAAATATTGAGCTAGCTCGGCTCGTTGATGGCCCTAGATCAATTTAAAACTTCTGATGCAGTTATGTCGGACAATTGTACAAGCAAATCTGACAAAAAAAAAAAAGTCATCGCCTATAACAAAGAAAGTCTAGCATAAGAGAAAAACTATAAAAATAGCCTTAAAAGGACTAAAATTCGGAGGTGAAGAAATCCCTTGCAACGGGGGAGTCACGGAGCCTCTTCAAAGCCCTTCGCTTAAGAGACCAAAGGGAACCAAGTTACGTTGGATTCCCATGGGACTCCTTTCTTGAGCATTTCAAGCTCGGCAAGTTCCTCCTGTTTAGCATATTTTGACATGTTCTGTCACATGAAGCTATAATACCAAGACTT
Organism: Pachysandra terminalis; assembly: GCA_031762675.1. Taxonomy (NCBI): domain Eukaryota; kingdom Viridiplantae; phylum Streptophyta; class Magnoliopsida; order Buxales; family Buxaceae; genus Pachysandra; species Pachysandra terminalis. The sequence continues at coordinate 12,702 of JAUPMG010042578.1, read as the reverse complement.
GAGGCTTGGATTAATTTACTTTAATTTAGTTTTGATTGGATTATAATTGTTTATTAAAAAATTAATTAATGAATCATTTAAATATAAATTTAATTTTAAATATTTTATCTTTAAAGAATAATTAATGAATTATTTAATATAGACCCGATTCTCTAATGAAGCTTACACCTGTGAATTGTTTATCTCATCAGGGACTCATACATAAATCTAACCATTATGGACATTTTAGAATTAAAAGTTTTGTTTATCCAACGATATCTCTACTTGTAGTCATGCCATTTCTCAATATTTTCTTTAGTTACGATAAGCACCCCAAATATGGCTATTCATTGAATTTTATTTCATTTCTTGCTTTCCATAAACAGCCAAAAACAAACAAGACAAGAACTACATATTTATTTTCCCCCATTATTAGCATCCAAACCAGCTAAATCCCTCATTATATCATCCAACCATTTCCCAATCTATTAAGAGCTAGACGTTAGGATTAGCCAAAAGATAGGCATCCACAGCCTTGTAAACCCCCAATCCATGTTCCATGCCTTCTTTGATAGCTTCTTCTGGGATGACAATGTCTCCCTTTGTATGGTAATCAGACTTCATCTTTATGAGGCTTCCTCCATTCCCAGAAGCCTCAATCTTGATCTCATTAACAATGGATTCGAGTGGGTCTTCCAACATATCACCTTCAATCAGTGTGTACTTGTACACAAGCTTTTCTTTGTCAAAAGTGTCAATTCTGTTCTTCAAGTATTTATAGGGGAAACCTGCAAATCCAAACATAATTACTTTGTTAATTAATCCTAGCTAGCTAGTGTAATAAACATATAACAGTACTAATACAAAAAATAAAAAAAATTACTACTGACTGACCATCAGGGAAGTTAGTCTGCTCAATGGATCCAACATCTCCATTTCCTTGTACAATTTCAATGCTCTTGATGGACTCTGGCATAAGCTTTGGGAGGAGGCTGTGCGACTCGATGAACAAAGCCTTGAACATCTTAGCCGGAGGGGACGCGGCTGTGATCTCGTTGGCATAACTGGTCACACCCATCTTTGCCTTAAATAGAACAGCAAGAAAACAAAGTAATCAAAGAGAGAAATAAGTTAGCTTCTTGATTTAGAGCTGCTTTTGATCTGTGAAGATGATGAAGAGAATGGATGGTATTTATAGAGATATAGAGAGCTTCTCTGGTACATACTTTGGCCTGAAAGTCTACACAGTCCAAATTCAAAGTCCCATAGCACTCCATTTTAGAATGACCACAGACCGCCCCCTTGTCCTCATCTTGACTGTCTACTATGAACAAGGGGGAAGTTTTTCTGATTTAATTTTTTTTCCTGTATTTGTTTATTATTTTATTTTTTGAAAGCTGTGAAACCAAATTTTATTTAAATAAGTTAGCCAATCCTGTTAGAATACTCAGCACCTACCAGTCTGTGCCTAACCAAATGGCTAGCAGACTTTGGTTGGTCCAAGCCTGAATCAATGCTAAAATCTCTGTGCATTCATCAAGGTAGCTGAAGCTGGTTACTTTGTTCACTTAACAGAAATTACCACATTTACTGATCATCAGTTCATGATATGGTATTAGGTTGTGATATACTTGGAAGCCCCTTTGAACTGGCAAATTAGGGAAGATTATCCAAATTCTAATCAGCTTCTACAAGTGTTTATTAAATCAATGGAGAGAAGAATAAAGATAAACTTTGTTAAGTCGGTCGATGGTTGTTACTTGTTAGTCTATTTGTAAGTAGGACGATAGAAGTTTCGGTGTAGTTACATACAGTTTGAGAGTTAATAGGGTTTACATCAGATGGTCGCTCTGTCAATCAAGGTTTAAAATATCCGAACCGGATGCCGGACCGATCCCTTCCAGTTCCAGTCCGGACCGTCAGTTTATACTAGTACCGGCCGGTCCGGATCCGGTATAGAAAAAAAAAATTTAATTTTAGACCGGCTCCAAACCGGCCGGGACCAGCAGGACCGGTCGCCGGACTGTCAAACCGGCGGTATCAGTTTTTGGACTGGTTGTACCAGATGCCGGACCGGTCGTCGAATTGTCAAAACTGGTCACGGATCGGCGAGACTGGTCACCGGACCACCGATCCACAGCCCGGTGATACAAGTCTTTGTATCGCAAGTTGGAATCGGACCGCTATAATCCGATCCCAATCTGAATCGATCAATACGTACCGGTATCGCTCGATCCGTGAAACCATGCTGTCAATCATGATTTGAACCATTATATCTTAAATCATTAAAAAACCATATCCTTATATCTTTATACTCTGGATATTACGAATAATCTTTATACTCTGGATATTAAGAATAAATTAAGATCAAGCCATGTTATTCAAAGAAAAAAAGGTGTCTTGATTCCTATGTCAGACATTGAAGCTGCTTTCAGACCATAAATAAATAAAATAAAAAACGAATGGGTTGGGAGACATCAACAGATATCGAATATAGTGAAGAGATGGAGACGGATGACTGTTTATAAAATGGTGATCATAGCGTTTGACCAGATCAACCGAGATTTTAGCAAGTTTGTTCATTTCATTTCAATCCAAGCCAGGGATAGTAGGCGGGTGACCCATTCTTTCGTACAAATATTTATATATTTTCAACAGGGAATAGGAAGATGATACGTTGAAGAGAAGGGTGTAAAAAAGTAAAGCCACTTACCAAGTCAAGGTGCTCAGGCGTGAATACGTGAAAATCAGCTTCTCAAACAATCGTTTATCTTCTCTTTTTTTACTTCCATTGCAACAAGGGTGTTTTATCTTTTTCTTGTTCACCGGTCACTTTCTCATTGGAATATTGCTCTCAACTTTAGACGCTCTTTTAGCCTACATGTGGATCAGAACTATTGAAACTAGCCAATTTGTTCACCAATCAATCTAATTAAAATTTGCTGCTCTCAGCTTCAGACCAATCTCTCCTACAACCCCTTGAGAAGCTGCTCTCAATCCAAACGGTCGTTAATCCAGTCTACCAGTGAGTCATGGTCATTGAGATAATCACTATTAGTTCATCAATCTTCTTTCTAACTTTTTTTTTTTTATTATTTTGTTTGTTTTATTATAAACATCTAATGTCTCTGCTATTTAGTCATGAATAAATTCTTGATTAAAGGCAAGACTTTGTTCTATTCTAACTCTTATATCTAATCAGCATTGTATTTATATTCTCTGAGGGATCAGACAAACTCATAACAGAAGAAGAACCCTCAACAGTTGTCAACCGTCTAAGAACGGATGCACATCTAAGAGCCGATCACACGACATATTGCTTAACAAACTCGGTTTAGTCAGTGTAGATCAGTGCCTGGATCAAAAGTTAAACCCTTATTCTTAGACTAGACTAAGTTCTGGCACACCCACACTCGTCACACACACATACATACCAATACGCGCCTAAGAGAGCCAGACTGGAAGGATTCTGTGAGAACACCCATCGAACTCAATATTTGAGTGGGCTTGGATAATATATAATGGCCCTAAAATTTTTAATTATAACCATACAAATTATGGGTCAATCTTGAACAAGAAAAGCCCAGTATGATGGCATTTGACGTAGTACATGCATGAAAAAACACAAAGGAAAAGAATACCGTCTTATACCTAAAGGTCGGACAAGGCTAGGGGCTACGGCTACACTTTTGTGCTTAAGATTGGATCGGGTCTAGACATAGCAACTACTATCAAATTCGATGGACAATAGATTGAACTTATTGCATCCGAACAGAAAATTGGCCTTCTCACAACAAATCTGAACAAAAACAAGAAAAGAAACGCAAGATAGTTTGTTGTTAATCACAGTGTTGACAAGAAAGAGAGATTGGTTATCGACCGTCAGTGTAAGTTGAGGAAGAGAACGTTGCCCACCCATCCCAGTCTGTTTGCCGTAACTTCTTCGGACAAATAGAAGGGCTTTAATGTGAAGGACTTTGTTAAAAGGGGCTTTGAATCAAAGCCATTGGTTGAAAATTACGATTGGTGTGAAAAATTATCTCGATAGATATTTTTGTCTTTTAAGAATATGTAATAGAAATAAAAGGGTAATTTTATTATTTTAAAAAATTTACTTAAATTTAAAACATGGTTAGATTTTAGAAGCAGCTTTACACCTGATGTACCGTAATAGACTTTGTGAAAAAGTGCTTTCACCTAAAACAGCTTTCAAAAGTGTCACGAAACACCAAAATAAGGGACAAGAGGCCCAATAAGACCCCTCAATCTATATATAAACCATCTCTATTCTTAACCATCTATACCACATCAATTCTCACGGATAGAGGCCTCCTATATATCCAAACCAGTTAGTTCATCATCCACCTCTTTCATTTTCTCTCCACTTCATTTCAATACTTCATGGGTGTCACCAGCTTTACCGAAGAGAATGCTTGCTCTGTCCCTCCCGCGAGGATGTTCAAGGCCATCGTCATCAATGGGAATGACCCATACCCAAAGTCATGCCACAGGTGATAAAGATAATCGATACAATTCAAAGAGATGGAGGAGCTGGAAGCATTAGGCAGATTTACCTTGATGAAGGTATAGCCAAGCCCGTAAGAACTACCAAGTTCTTTACAATTATACTAGAAAGATTATGTGGACGCATGGCATGCACCCGCTTGGGCATGCTTGTGGACGTGTGGTGCGCTAGTGCCAACACTCCAATCGATGCTCCGGCCATGATATACTCTAGTAAATTATGGAAGCATATTGTCTAGAGTATGGAGGCCAGAGCATCGACTGGAGCGATGGTGCTTGTGCTATGATGCCCCAGATGCATCACGCGTCCAAACATCTGGAGCATGTTGATGCACGCCCGTCAGAACATGTGGATACTTCCTGCACAAACGCAAACGCTCCAACTGATGCTCCGACCGTCATGCTCCAAATGGTATACTCTTGTGATGTTTGAAAGCATATCGTCTGGAGCGTGGAGACTGGAGCATTGATGCTTGTATGCCACGCATCGACATGATGTCATAGATACATGTCACGTGTTCAGACGTCTAGAGCATGTGAACGCATGATGCATCTGCCAGAACATGTTAACGTGTGACGCGCCAACGCTTCAACGGATGCCCTAACCGCCATGCTCCATATGATATGGTCTTATTATAAAGAAAGAAAGATAAACGGAGAAAAAGAAATCAAGCACACACAAGACACGACGATTTAATTGATTCAAGAAATAGTACTTACATCCACGAACACACACCATATTTTATTATTCTCAAAAGCTCCATAAAAAAATATTACAAGAGAAGCCGCAAAAGTATGATAAATACCCTATAAGTCTAAACAAAATAATGTGTGTATATATATATATATATATAATGCTTTACTTGTTTCATAGCAAATGATCATCTTCAAAACACTTGTATGCTCGGAGTCGACGAGCTAGACATAGAGAACAACTTCTACAAGTGCACTCTGCTCCAAGATGATGAAACATTGATAGACAAGATCGAATCAATTGTATATGAAATGAAGTTTAAGATGGCATCAGATGGAGGGTCTTTGTGTAAGACGACAATCCATTACCATACGGTTGGCGACTTTGAGATCAACAAAGAGGACTTTATGGACTGCAAAAAAGAAATTATGGAGATGTACAAGACTATGGAAGCCTACCTCTTGGCCAACCCCAATGTCTACAATTAGTTTGTTCTTGTATATCTGTCTACCATCTTCTGTAATGTGTCACGGTGTCGCTCCTAGTTTTTTTCGTAAGTGTCATTTTGGGCTTGTTTCATGTTTCTTTGGTTGATTCTATTTGTATGTGTTTGTGTTGATGGTATTTTTTTTGGAAATTAAGTATGGTATGTCATCAAGGACGATGATGTGATAATACTTTGGACATGTTAATATCAAGGGACACTTGCGGGGTTTTGACCAATTTGGATCAAATCAGAGCTTCTGACGTAGTTATATACGCTGGATAATTGTACAAGGAAATCTATCAAGAAAATTATGGCATAACAAAAAACTCTAGCGTAACAGAAAAACTACAAAAATAGCCTTAAAAGGACAGAATTTCGGAGGTGAAGAACCCCCCGCCACGGGGAGTTACGATGCCCCTTCAAAGGCCTTCAAGTAAGGGGACCGAATGGAGTTACGTTGGATTCCCATCGGACCCCTTTCTCGAGCATTTTAAGCTCAGTGAGTTCCTCATGCTTAGCGTATTTTGACGTGTTGCCAAGACTCGAGACTTGGAACTTATCAATATGACAAATACTTGCTTTAAGGCATTTACACCGGGAAAGCAAGAGAGGTGGCACCGACATTGACATAAGTATGTGGCATGATATAAGTCAGTCTAAAAATGATAATTAGCTTGATTTAACACATCTGGCTAACTACTTTTGTTGAAAAATCTTGATCAAGTGTATCTCATCAGGTTTCTCAGTCTGGAGTGTTTTACGAGACAACCGGGACTCGTAAATAAATGGATTACTTGCAAAAATAAGTCAAACCATAAGATGCTATGTTCTAAATCTAACCATTGTGGACATTTTAGAATTAAAAATTTGTTCTCCAAAGATATCTTTACTTGTAGTCATGGCATTTCTAAATGACACATGTAAACATTGTTTAGTATTTTCATTAGTTATTCTAGTTTCTCAAAACTTATAATTTCAAGAACGTTAAGGCTAGACATTAGGATTAACCAAAAGATGGGCATCCACAGCCTTGTAAAGCCCCAAGCCATGTTACATGCCTACTTTGATAGCCTCTTCTGGAATGACAATGTCTCCCTTTGTATGGTAATCTGACTTCATCTTTATGAGGCTTCCTCCATTCCCAGAAGCCTTATTCTTGACCTCATTAACAATCGATTCGAACGGGTCTTCCAACATATCACCTTCAATCAGTATCAGTGTATACTTGTGCACAAGCTTTTCTTTATCAAAAGTATCAATTCTACTCTTTAAGTATGGTAATCAGACTTCATCTTTATCAGGGAAGTTGGTCTGCTCAATGGATCCAACACCTCCTTGTCCTTCAACAACTTCAATGGTCTTTATGGACTCTGGCATAAGCTTTGTGAGGAGGCTGTGCGAGTCGATGAACAAAGCCTTGAACATCTTAACCGGAGGAGCGGCGGTTGTGATCTCATTGGTATTACTGGTCACACCCATGGTTGCCTTAATTAGTGCAAGAAAACAAAGTAATCAAAAAGATGAGCAAGCTTCTCGATGTGTGAAAATGATGAATAAATTGGGTGATATTTATAGATAGAGAGAGCTCCTCAGGTACATACTTCGGCCTGAAAGTCTCTATACAGTCAATTCAAAGTCCATAGCAACGTTTTAAAACCCGGTCCAGACATTAACCCGATAAAAGGAGTGAGTTGAACCAAGCCGGTTCAACCGGTGGGTTAACTAGGATCAACCCATTGAATTGATACATGTACTATAATGTAAATGTAGTCATATGAAAGAAAGAATAAGAAACAATCAATAAACCATAGTTGAATAAAGAATTTATTATTATATTATATTAAAATGTAGTGTTAAATAGAAATTACTCACCGTATAACTATACCACATTTCAAATACACAAAATTATATCAATTGTCCAAATACTAAGTACAAATCATTGTAAATGAAACTAACCAATCAATGATCCCGCCAGATTTGTAAAATTTATTTTAATTACCAGCTCGCTCACTAATTAAACCAATTAAATCGATAAGTCTTACCCCTTTTCAATACTTATTGGGTTAAAAACCCACCCGACTCAGTTATATAACTAGGTACTGGTTGAAAGGGTTCTACCGGTCAGGCTAGGCTGGTTTTTAAAACATTGGTCCATAGCACTCCATTTTAGAATATGTTGATTGTCTACTATGAACCAGGGGGCTATTTTTTTCTTTTATTTTCTTTATTTGTTTTTTTATTTTATTTTAAAGCTGTGGAACTAAATATACTTAAATAAATTAGTCAATCTTGTTAGAATACCTAGCACCTACCAGTCCAAGCTCAACCAAATGGCTAGCAGAGTTTGGTTAGTATACTTGGAAATCCATGTTTGTTTTTGGAAATCCATGTTGTAGCGGCAAATTAAGGAAGATTATCCAAATTATAATCAGCTTCTAGAAGTGTTGATTCAATTAATCAATGCTGAGATGAATAAAGATATTATTAATCAATAGCAAAGAAGAATAAATAAAGATGTTATTTTGTTAAGTCGGTCAATATTGTTGAGACATTTTTAGTAACCTACTATAAAAAGTGAAGATCGTGCGTTACTGTACATTGGTTACGAGAGGGCAAAATGTCATTCCCGCTCTTCGTACACTGAAATCTATGTGTTATTTACTTGTAAATTGTATGTTTGTTGAGGTTATTGTTGACCGTTTTGACAACGTTTGTCATTTTGTGGTTCCTACCATCGGTTCCGTCCTTGCTAAATGTCTTTCTCGCCCTTTCGCATAGTAAAAGCTATTGCTTATATTCTTTTGTTTATGAGGTTAATTTGGACCTTATTGACATATTTTGTCGTGTTCTGGTGCGCACCATTGGTATACATCGGTTCCAAATTCGCTAAATGTCTGTCTCGCCCTATATGTTTTTGTTGGTGAGGTTATTTATGACTTTTTGGACACTATGTATCATCTTGTACTTGCTACCATCATAGTCATTTACTTATTTAACCATTGTACAATAACCTACTTGCCTTCTTTGTCAGGGTAATTCGGATATTTACAAAATGTTCTCTGTTATTTTGTTTTCTGCAACGTGCATTAACGTTAGTACCCTCTTTGTTGCTTGAGATCTGTTCATTATGAGTTTGTCAATTGCTTTTGTCATAAGGGTAGAGTTGTATATTTCGTTATGGTTTCTTCAGCTGTCGCGTCATAAGAATCGTCGGCTATAAGTTATTCCACTTCCCAACGCTCTTCCATTTTCCAAGAGTTGTACATCCTTGACTTGCAAAGCAAGTTTTGAGAGTGCAAATACAATGTAATATATGAATATATTTTTTTTTCTCCTCTCTACTTTTCTTCTTCGCCCTAAGGATTTGGCCTCTTTCTAATTTCTTTTACTGAAAAATTACAACAGATTACGGTTAAGCTTGAAGTTATTTACGCTTTCGTATTGCAACGTTTTCAATTTTTTTTGGATGTTTTCGTTTCCTTCTTTTCAGTTTTATTTTATCTGGAATATGTTAGCGTATTTGTTTTATGTTTCATAGAATACAACTTCTTCTTTTTATTAACTTGGAAAGCAATTTTTGAGAGTTCCAAGTACAATGTTATAACTAAATTTAATTTTATCTCTTTTGTACTTTTCTTCTTGTTCCTCAACCTTTGGCTTGATTCTCGCTTCTTTTGCTAGAAAAATTACAAAGGATTGCGGTTAAGCTTGAAGTAAGTGTAAAATTATTTGTGCTCTCATACTGCAATGTCTACAATTGTTTTGGATGTTTTTCGTTTCCTTCTTCTCATTGTTTATTTTTATTCATTGGATATGCCAATCGTTATCGTTGTTGTTTCTACATTTATTTAACATGTTGCTTTCAAATGGAAATTTGTTCGAAGGTTTTGATAGATTATTTTCCATCTCTTATTTGCTTTCCGTTTGTCAAGTGAACTAACCATAATTAAAATTTGTCTTAGATTTAATTATTTCTAATATTTGTTTTCAATTAAAAATACTTCCAATGTAGATCACATTGTGTTCTAATGGCTGGACTACCAAGACGACTTGTTGCAAGACATTTAAGTGTATGTATGTTTCTTTTGTATTTTTTTTTTTTTTTTTTGATAATTGATTTGTTGCACTACTTTAGCTTTTGTCTGTAATTGAAATGAAGGCTAGACAACAATATGAGAAAGTTTTGCGGGGATATCGACGGCAAAGAAGCTTGAAGAGATCGCGAGCAGTTCGTCCGGAAACATTTGCGTATACATCACAACGGTTGATGGTGTGTATTTTTAATTCTGAACGTTCATTATCTTAGTTCATTTTTTAAATCTGCTTTTAGCCACTTCGTAATTAATGTATATGTTTTACTATGTAAATTCCTTTTTAACAATTTGCTTTGTTTGAGTAATTTGTTTTTTTTTAGGGGGGGGGATCAGATATTTTTATGCAATATTAATATTGACTTACTCTATGAGAGTAATAATTACTGTTTTTGTTTTTTATGACAGCCAATAGTTCTGTTCGATGGTACCGATCTAATTGGTATCTATTCTCTTCCTTTACAAATAATTGAAGAACATATTTTGGGTCGTGTAATTTTTGATGATAATGCGGAAATTGACCTCTGTTCTACTCGGATGACATAAGTATTTTTACCTCCACGTTTTACTTAGTATGGAGTAATTTGTGATGAGAATGCGGATGTCGACCTTTTATCCATTCGGATGATGTACGTATTTTTATTCATTCTCCACGTTTTACTTAATATGTTGTATATTTGTTGTGTCAATTGTTATTATTTTACTAGCCTGCATTTCTATTTTTCTTGATATATATTGTTACTTGACTTACAAATTGTATGTATTGTTATTCCAAGTGTAGAACTTTTAATATTATGGGATACTCTAACTGTATATTAAAAAATGTAGAAATTGAGTTTATGAAACATCATCCTATTATATCCAGTTTGTCGTACAAGTGCTTCCTGTAGCAGTGTGCCGAAGCTGGAAATGTGAATGCAAGTCCTAAATTAGGAATTGTAATGTCTTTTACTTATACCTTATATTTACAAAATAAAAGAAAATTTGTATATTATGAGTTATTAGAGTTTAACTATGAATTGTGTATTGGAACTCACATATATGGTGTTCTATGTTTTACAGCTTTGGTCATTCTCTTTCTGATGCAACATTGAGATTTCTTCAGCAAGCATCGGGTAATTCCTACTTAGCTATGTAAGCATGTGGTATGTTGCTGTTCGATAATGAAATTGCACATGAAGTTGTTGTAGAATTGATCCGTACTCTACTTGAACGATCAAAATTGAAGAACTTGTATTGTTAGAGGAGTCAATTGCTATCGTTCTTAGAGTATAATTTATTCAGTATTGTAGTGATAAAACCATTTCCTTGGCTTTGTGCATTTGCTGGTTGTGGAACTGTGTTTCCATTATACCTCCCTAATGAACAGATGTCCCTTCTGCATATGCGTAGCTGTTTAGTGTTCTGCATGGTTGCTTATGAGCATGAAGCTTTGCGTCGTGGTATTACGAAGCTTTTTTGGTAATTATAGTTTTCATTCGTGCTAAATGTTGTACATCTTTTGGGGGAACTATGTAGTTTGCTAAATTTTTGGTTGTTGTTTCAGTTGTAGAAATAATGTATAAAATTAAAATTTACAGTATTTTTTATGATTTATATTTTATCATTTTACTCATTCAGTTTATGTTGGTCCAAGAAGAAAAAAAATAAAAATTCTTTGGAAAGAAACAAAATACAATTTAACGCTTCCGTAATTCGAATTACTCGTTTCCGTAAAGGATATTGCACTATATCGTTAACTTGGTCATGTGCTAAATCCTGAGTTATTTATATATCTATTACATTTCTTATTTGAAGATGGTAGTAGCTTGATGGTGGTGATGGGGTGGTGTGTTTAAATACAAGGTCCCAAAAGTAGACTAAGACATGTAAAAGTTTATGTTTTCCGTTAAGTTGTGTTACTGCCGTTACTATACCAGAGGTTCATGTGCGAATGAAGATAGTAAATGAGATGTATGTTCTTTTGAAAACAATAGGGGAGGTATATGGGTATTACACCTGAAGGGAGGTTTTCTGGAATTTTCCCTAATTTAACTACAAAAGAAAAAAAGGAATCGTAAAGTAAATTAATAATTATAATCGGTTCATATTTTCTTCTAAGAAAAAATTCTCTAAAAAGTAATATATCCTGATGTTTATACTGAAGGTAATTCTGATTGTAACCATCATTCATTGAGTCTTGTGGCTTCTTCAGTATAATTAATTTCTTGTTCATTTTTTTAATATTGTTTCTTTGACCTATTGTAATTATTATTTATTATAATATTGAAATGATAATTACTGTATTTGTGAAATAGTACTGATTTGACTTTAACTTTTACTTTTTGTGGAATTTAATTTATAGAGAAAAAATAATTTGGATTCCTAAGTTCTTTTAGTAACAATTATAAATTTATATAAGAAGATGAGTTGTGCTTAATTAATAGTTATTCATTGAAATTTTAGACAAGCTAGCATAAAGAAATATCAACACATGTGTACAGCAATACAATATTATATTAGCAGTACCTTCTGAAAGACGGGCGGGGATTCTCTGTGTGGCAAACTGAAACAATTGTACAGCAATTGCTGAATGTATCAAACATTTGGGGGGAAATATAATTATTAATTATATTTGACAATAACAACCTAGTTTCTATCGCCTCAGTGTTCTACAGTAACTTTGGTAGAATAAAACAACAGTTGTTTATCAAGACATTGATTACATGTATAAAAATTTCAGCAGTGTCTTTCAAACCAAAGTTTTTCCAGCAAGAAATTTTGATGATTGGATAGTGGATACGACTGCTTACGGTTTCAGTAATAAAATATATTTTCAGCAATCGTCTACGTAATTTCCAACATGACATTGTTATGATATATTTCAAAACAATGGTTTCTCTGCAAGTTTGAAGGCTCTTCTGAAGTATGCTTTCAATGTGTTTGTT
>JAUPMG010042567.1:0-14193 GCA_031762675.1 Pachysandra terminalis | reverse complement strand
ACGCACACACAAAAAAAAAAAAAAAATACTTATGGACTTAAAATCTATAACTCCTCACACCCTCCTTCGAGATAAGGACTACGGAAAATTAATTGGAAGCCCCATCCCACTCTCCCCTCTCATGGACCTCCACAAACACAATTAAAATTGCCTTTTTCTCAATACTTCCCAGTTTTCTTTACAGAAGGAAAATGAGATTACCCTTTAGTAAGTAACAAACTGAGGGGAAATCCAGAAACCAGATCTTAATTGAAATATATATGAGTTGTGGCTTTCCTTCTCATACTTTTCTTTGTGAGAATTGTATCAACTTAAGACATGGGTGTTGAAAATTTAAGGCATATTCACATATAGATTTGATCTAGAGATTCGGACATGTACTATAGCAAATGTCACTTGGTGTAGATTTCACATTTTTAGCATAAAAAACTCCATTTCCTATCTTAAAATGTCCATGTTTTTCAGTGCTTATATTATCAATTCCGTAAGTTCGGGATGCGAAAATTTCAAGTCCCTCACTTCCCTAAATTGCACTGAACCTCCGTAATTTTTCACGACTTATGTTGGTTTACATGAACTTCCAAGAAAAAATTCCACTTCCATAAGGACTAAATTCTAAATCAAACTCAAAGCCTTAAACCTTATTTTTATCATCAAAGTAGCAAAGGTTGTATTTTAAATTTCGGCGGCATGCCGTAGAAATTTCACCATTTCCATGGCCTCCGGCACAAAATATGAAGGGAAATAGTTGATTCCCCTTTTTCCCGCCCTTTTGCTGAAATTTTTCTGACATGGTGGAAGTTTTGCGAACTTTACTAAATTTCACCCAATAAAAGAAGAATTTGAGAGAAACATCGCCATATTTAGTGTCATTACTTTATTTTTTGAAAACATGTAATATTTATTTAATTTTTAATTTATTAAAATAATTAAAAATATAGTGTAAAAAATCTATATGCTATGAATAAAGAATGTAAACCTTATTAGAAAATTTAATAATAAAAAGCTATATTAGCCTAAATATATGCAGTATGCATCCATTTTGTCATATTTTGAGTTATTTCCATGTTATTATCTCTTAATTAGAACTCTATACCAAAAACAAAAAAATTGATAAATAGAACTCTGTAAAATTTCATACTACAATTCAGCATAATTTCTCTATATTTCCCTTTGTAATTGCCTAGATACATACATACATATATATATATATATATATATATGAATGACTATTCACTATGTTGTTAAAATTTTACGATTCATGGTATGATCTATTCGATTCAATTTGACAATAGATCGATTCAAATCGGTGAAAAAACCAGTTTATGTTTGAATCTTACAATTCACACACTGAATCTAACAATTTACAATTTAATCGTACGATTCATACGATTTAATGATTCAACTCTACGACACTGAAAAAATGTTAGTTTCTTTTTTCACTGAAATTTTTTTCCTTTTTTGGTATGATCCTTGTTTTTATAGAACATAGTACTCTAAAATGATTAAATATGCATTAAGAAATATAGTTTACTAATTTTAAACAAAAAATCCCATTTCATAAAAGAAATCCAAAACGCTACTTCTGCTAAAACTACTGACTCTTACGATTTACGATTCAATTCTAAGTGGCTCCTATTGATTTTCAATTCGATTCACGATTTGACAACCTTGACTATACATGCATGTTTTTTTTAATATATTTTGTATTTTTCTAGGTGTATTTTAATCTCATTTAAACACCCTAGAAATTTCAAGTCAAATTTCTAATCATTTCCCATAATTTCCCCATTTTTCCAAACTGGCAAAACGTTCCGCCATGTCACCTCCTGGCGAAATGCTTGGTGAAATCAAAATATAAAACCTTGCATCTTTATTTCAAGAAAAGTAAAGACTACGCTAAGAGAGGCAAAAATGGTTTACAACACAAAATTGGATATATTTAGAGTCCAAAATGGATCTTTTGCTTGGCTCAAATGAAATCCAAACTATTTGGCATCCACTAGTGGAACATTTTGAAATAAGATTAGCTTCATGGCAGAAAAGGTTGCAAAGTACCCTAACCAAAAGAACCTTACCATGCTACCATCCTACCACCTATTTGTCTCTTAACTCAGGTATCTGCATTCAGAACCTAGAGAGGGATCTTCTAGGTGAGGGGATGAACAAAGCAAGAAGAAAAAATAATATTTATTTAGTTCGCCTAATGAAAACAAGGCATAGAAGGTGGAAGGCCTGGCATACTACGGCCTTTGAACGAAGTGAATATGGCTTTACAACAAGAGTTGCCAGATGCTTGGCACAGTCAAAACTCAAGATATTACAGTAACCACTGCTTAGAGAGTTAGTTTATAGAGAGAGATATAATTGATTATTGTGAAGATTTCATCAAAAGCATTCGTTATAAATTGGGTCCTAGCAAGAAGAGGAGGTTTTGCAGGGCCCTTTGGTATGGTAATATTCCCCCTTATGCATCTATTTCATTCCTTCATTAGATAGGACAGCTCAACAACTCTTTATTCTTGTGGAAATCTCTAATTAAATCCAAGCACCTTTTTTCTTTGTTAATTTGGCATATAGGTGGTGCCAAAATGTCTTTTATCATCAGCTTCTTGGTAAACCACTTTGTGTGTGTTTTGGAGGATTGGTGAATCAGAAAACAAAGACTGTTAAATTTTGGGATTCAATCCATAAAGAGTTGAAAGTTTTTTTTTTTTGATAAGTCATGAATATATATGTAAGGATGAAGAGAGAAGAAGCCTAAAAGCAGTGGAGCAAAAACAAGGAAATAAAAAGAGGACCAGAATAAACCAGGTCCCAAAACAAAAACATCGACTCACCCACCCATAGCACACAAACCTAATCCAAAACCATCTCCACTACCGGATCCCCAGCAAACATAGCACCTCTCCTCGCACCTCTCCTCGCAAGACCCACAGCCATATTCTGCATCCTATTCCTATACAAGAACCTTCTCTTTCCTTCCCAACGGCACACACAAATACTTCTGTAGACCACACTAAACATTTTGGACCTACCTTATGGCCTAACTCATAGCTCGTCATAAATAAATACAGTTCTACTTTATTGACCAAACAACAACCAAATAGTAAAAAGAGTTTTGTCACTGACAACCCCAAGAATAATTCACTCCTACTACCTTCCCTAGCTAATTGCACAAAAATGATTTCCGAAAGGCAATATACAAAACGCACTTCTCTGCATGACTTCCAAGGGCATATATCAAAACATGCACAAGATGCTATTTAATTCCAGTAAGCACACTTAATCCTGTTTTCATCCTCTCTCTCTCTCTCTCTCTCTCTCTCTCTCTCTCTCTCTCTCTCTCTCTTATGTGAAGAAAAAAACCATCACCGATCGCTTTAACTTTCCCAGTAACCCCCTGCTACACCCGTGCACTCCGACAACCACCTGCAACCCCAGTACACTTCCCTTTCACTCTACAGCTCCTAAAGCACGAAACGTCCCTGTTCCCGCCGGTGCCTGCTGCTCCTCTCTCTGCCCTTTCACTTTCCCTTCGTGCCGTTGTTGCCGTTGCAGCAATACCCATCCTTCATTTCTATCAGCGGAAACCGGTACCCCAGCTCCACTTACATCCGTTCGTCCTCCGACCATTGCCATTCCTCAAGTCCGTGAAAGTTGTAAGATAGAGAACGTCAATTTGAAATCTCAAGCTCTGCTACAGGTATCATTTGGTATTTTAATTTTAATTTTTTTTATCTTCATTAGGTATATAGATTAGTCAAATGAATGCTTAGTGAATTTATAGTTCTTTGCATGAGTAAAGAATTTTTTTCACCAATCTTCTAGTTTTGAACCTTGCAGATAAACCCCAGATCAACCAAGTCTTATGTGGACGGAATGTTCCGTGGAATAAAGAAAAATCCCTTACTGCCACGAGACTCCTTCCCACATACTGCATCCTTCATAAAATCTTCCTTAAAATGTCTACCCTAGGCATGGGAACCAAACTGAGCTCAGTACCACCATGATCCAGATCATGTATTTCCTAGCTATTGGTCAGCTGCTTTGCCTCCCATCCATCATCATTAACCATATCATTAGATACGTGAAGGGTACAAAGCGAGGACCTCTGCCTTTCCCTTGTTTGATGTGTGAGCTAGCCTGGAGATGGATGATAGCTTTACCTCACAGAGACCATGCTGTCACCATTGTACCTTTGACTCATCGACATCTGAGCCTCATGAACCTGAAGGAGATGCCTCGGGAAGTTCCAGAGAGACTTTTTGAGCAACCTGATCTTCCTCAGGAGCAGCCACCTCCAGAGCCATCTACTCCAGTTCATCTCCGACGATCTACATCAGCTGGACCTAGCACGAGTGTTCCTCCACTACCCCAGCATTATTCCAGGAAGGACAAGAGTTTAGAGTCCAGATTGATGGCTTTAGAGAGGGCCAGTCTAAATTATCGGATGGGGATCACCTCTGAACTCATGAAGACCCATGACGAACTGAGGAAGAGCAGAGAGGATATGTCTAAGCTCAAAAAGAGCGTGGACAAGACTCTTCGCTATATTATGAGAATCATCGACTGTGGGAGATCTAGCGATGCTCTTCTACCTACTGCCATTTCTCCTCCAGCAGTTGCATCACCATCACCACCATCTTCATCACCATCATCTTCACCACCATCATCTTCAACACCATCAGCTGCCTTTTCATTTATCAGGAAAAACAGCACAATGCACAGACAGTAACTAGAAAAGCCCCAAGACATAACGATACATGTAGCAAGAATGTGACCACAACCAGTTAAGTTAAACAATACAGGATATTCATGTAACATTAATTTACTATTAAATGTTTTAGGGTATAGTTAGAAAGATACCTTAACAATAGCAACTGCAAATGATGCAGGGATAAAGGAGAAGGCAATATTAACAATAATTGCAGCAGAAAATGCATCCAGATCCTACAAAACAATTCACAAAATATTGGAGAATCAAAATTTTAAAGCCTTAGGCACGGAAAGGGAAGATGAGTAAAGGAAAGACATTAGGCACAACCACACAATTTCATATAGATTATGGATCTAATTTCCTATGAATAGGCAGGTATCAGACATATAAAACTTGTTACATTAAAAAACAATCACGAAATGTGATATACTGACATATCATCAGTGATTTCTATGAAAGAACCAATTAAGTTACAGTAAATGGAGCCAAGGAATTCAATATTCAGGTTCTTATTCAGTTCTCAGAACCCGATAATTTGACCCACTCAATCCTTTTCACCTGCTTCACTCAATTTAAATTTCCAATTATACAGAATGGTTCATTTGGATTTCTAAGTTCAACATTTAAGTTCTCTTTTAGATCTTTCATTAGATCGGTTACCAATGACTTTATAACGTTCCTACTATCGAGCCTGTTCATGTACTTCTGAATTTTTTTTACCTTTTCCTTTCTTTGAAGACAAAATAAACAAGCAAGGCCTTGAAGTGAGATATTTGTTAAAAGGGTTTCCCTATGAAACAAGTAACAAGATTCACAATCTACATAATGGATGAAAAATGGATTTATTCACAATCTACATAACCAATGAAACATAGTTTAAAAAAAAGTAGGGTGTATAGAGGAAGATGAGTTGATGCCAGAGATAGGATATGGTCATACGTGGTTTGTAGTTGCTCCTTTTTTCGTCTTCCCTTTAGTAAATCTCTTTATTCATTACAAAAATAGAACAAAAATGAACCTTGAAGCAACACAAGGTGTACATCTTCTCTCTCTCTATCAACAGATTAATCAAAAAAAAATGTTCAATATCACTTCAACCTTTATTGTGTCGATAAATTAGCAAAAAGATTTTTTTTTTATTGGGACCAGCCTATAAACAACAGCAGGAAGGCATACAAAGTATGATACTTCCAAAAAGCTGATTCTCTCACACTCAACTTTTGATCTTCAATGGTGACTAAAATTCCCAGGAGTTTCACGATCCTATCAAGAAAACAAACACCAAATGAAGAGTTGAAAATTCTAGAATCCCAATAGTGATTTGGCATCCATACTAGCATAGGATCATTCTTCTCTACAAAGCATTATTATAATACACAAACACCCAACTCTTTAGGTCTACGAATCCAAGCCTATTTTACCAAGTGTTCTTGTTGGCTTACCTCTCTACTGAACATCTCCTTCAATCTTCTCAATATGGTTTGACCACCAAATCCAACATCTTAGACAAAGCCATATAAAAGATAGGAAGTGTCTAATGTACTCCTTAACAGAATAATTCTGCTCCAAAAAAGGTATTTTCTGTTCAAGTAGGATAATCTTCTGTTAATTCTTCGAATAACCAAATCCCAAATGCTTTAGGAGATAGAGAAAATATTCTAAGAATGACCACAATACCTTTGTAACATACCCTTCGAGTATGTGAGCACAACCATCAAACAACCGTTAATCAAGTATGTTCTTCTCATGATGAACTTAAACCAGTCGATTAACAACACCTTTATACAAACAACACTCAAATGGAAAATCATCAAAAAGATGCTAAAATGCAAAATTTGACAACTAGATGCCATCTCTATTCAATCTGTAAGGTTGTATAATTAAATACTATCCAAATGCATAAGGTCCCAAAGTTCAGTTGATTATTCTAATCCTCTGCAAATAAAATCAGACCCTTCTGAAAAATTAAATAGTGCAGACTTTTCATCCTATGACATCAACAAAAATTAATAAATATGAAATCGGCTTTTTCTATCAGATACATGGGAAATGTTTGGAATTGGTTTTGGATAACCAGAACTCATCTGGTCAATGATTTTCAAAAATCGTGGCAGTTTTTGGACCCCACAATTCACATTTTGCTTTGAATTTAGCCACAATCCCTCTTTTAGTCATCATTTTAATTAGAAATGTACTATCCCGCCGAAAATCAAGTCCTTCTCTTGGACCACACTTCTCTACCATACCAACATTGCTGATATTTTACAGATAACAAAATTCCGGGCACCATGGTGAATCCATTTATCATCTTCACATCCATTGTGAGTTTGATAAGGCGGTTTGGAGTTTTTTTGCTGTGCTTGATTGACTTCTCTTGGGTTATGCCCAGTGGATTATGCTATCTTTCTGATTAGTGGAAATTTCTGGCTTTATGAGTGAGAGGCAAACTGCTGTACGGGGTCCTTCCTTGCCATTTGTGGTCTATTTAGAGCAAGTGGAACAGGGTATCTTTGAGGATAGGCGGAGAAGAATCCATCATGGACCTCATTATGTTTTTGGTGACCATTCTACTCGAGTTCAAAGACTTCTCGACAACAGATGTCATGAGATGTCGCACTGGTGTAGCTTTTTCATCCCCTATGTCAGTTAGGCAGCCATCTTTCTGGAGACCACCTTGTGAGAGTTCCATCAAGCACAATTTCAATAGGAGCTCGATGGGTAACCCGCGACTGTTTGAGGTTGGAGTACTCAGAGACCATTCAGGAACCATCCTTCACATTTTTAAAGTCCAATTGAGGAGGGGGTGTAATGAGGGCAGAGTTATCCGAACTTCTGATAAGTCTGAGAGAAGCTAGAGATAAAGGGTTCACTGACTTACAGGTGGAAGCGGATCCAGTAATGATTATTTCTTGGTTCTCATCTCTAGTACTGACTCATGGAGATTATCTCATCTTGTTAGACAGGCCTCATCTTTGGCTCGTGGGTTGAACACCTTGTTTTCCCACATGCCAAGATCAGCAAATGAGATTGTAGATTCCTTAGCTCAAGGCAGTGTAAGCCGGTATTCCCTTTTCATGGGCCCTTCCCCAGAGGATTTGTTGCACTTGAGGGCTGTATAGGGTCTGAATTTTAGGGTCCTCTTTATCTCTTGTTTTTCTTTGTGTTTTTCCATCTTTGAGCCCTTTGGGTGGCTCATGCTGTACATTCTTCTTCCTTGATTTTAATATATTTCATTATTTATCAAAAAAGAAGCTAAGGTAACAAGTATGCCACCATGATTTGAAAAAAAATAAAAGTAAAACGATAAATTTGCCACAAGAAACAAAGAAGTGTTATTTTTTCAATATAAGTATGTTACAACTCAAGTATATGTATTAATGTTTGCCACCACATGTTGAGAAACAATTATCCATAATCAAAAACACCACTCCAATAGTTTCCCATTTTGAGCAATTTTTTTTTCTGATTTTACACCTCATAACTATTTAAAGTTGGTGGCAAACCAAATATTTTTTTCACCAAAAGACATGAATTAATCAAAAATAAAAAATAAAAAGGCTACAAGATTTAATTTAATCAAATCCAAATGTTATCTTAACATGCATGAATTCTGGTAAACATGAGGCTGTAAATCTGTTACTGTATTTTCACAAATTTTGGAGCAAGCATGTTATTGAATTTCTTAATTGGAAAGATTTAATATACATACAGAATGCAGTAAGGAACAAAATGTATGCTTTGAAAACTTTAAATGATTTTGAAAAAGAAATTATATAAGAGAGTATAGGTTTTTCCCACAACACAGCAAAATCCATGCCCCACCCCACTGTTAAGAGTTTCAAAAAATGAAGGCGGAGAGATTAGGAATAATCAGGGGATTTGAGATTGGGAAGGATAAAGTGGATGTGTCACATTTGCAATTTGCTGATGACACACTTATGTTTTTAGACCCATCGAAGGACACTATATTTTGGACAAAGTGTGTCCTTGCTCCTTAGGTGCTTCGAGATGGTCTTAGGGTTGAAGGTGAATTTAGAGAAAAGTAGTGTGTTCGAAATAAATGTGGAGGATGATGTCTTGAAGAGAAGTGCTGAATTTTTGGGGTGTGGGTTGGGTGTATGGCCTATGAACTATTTGGGGATGTCAGTTGATAGTAGCCGTAGAGAGGTTCAGTTGTGGAATCCAATCATTGAAAAAATGGAGAAGAAGTTAAATACATGGAAGAGGAACTACATTTCTTTGGGGGGGGAATCACTTTGATTGAAGCATCGCTTGGTAACCTCCCGTCTTATTTTATGTCCCTTTTTAAAATGCTAAAATCAACGAGTAACAAGATCGAAAAAATTCAAAGAGATTTCTTGTGAGATGGGGTTGGGAGAGGGGGGTAAGAAGGGAGACCACCTAGTTAGATGGGAAGAAGTGCGTAGGTTTAAAGAAAAAGGGGGTCTAAACTTGGGAAATATTCAAGACAGGAACAACACTCTGCTGGGAAAGTGGCAATGGAGATTCAGTGTGGCGAGAGAGACCATGTCTCCATCATTGCCAGTAAATATGGAACTCATGAGAACGGCTGGGATGTTAATCAAATGGCTAAAATCCAGTCAGGTAGTCTTTCGAAGGCAATTGCTGGATTGTTTCATATTTTCTGCAAGTTATTGAGATTTTTTGTTGGGTCGGGCAAGTCTATTCGCTTTTGGTTGGATCCTTGGTGGGGGGATTGTACTTTAGCTTCCAAATTCCCAATAGTCTTCCATATCTCTGCCCACAAAGAGTCTCTTGTATCCGATGTCCTTAGTTGGTCTTTTCGAGTCTTTCTTGGAACCTTCCGCCGTGATCATGGTTCGCACTGTCGGCAACATTTGGCGAAATGTCGCTGACATTTCCCCATTTCCCCCCTTAGCGACAAGAAATCTGGGGGTAAATCTCCAGATTTCGTTTTTCCCCAATCGAGCGACATGGGCAACATAGGGGAAAAATTCCAAAATTTTTGAAAATTTCCCTCATGTCTCTTGACATGGGGGACATGGGGAAAAAATTTCAATTTTTTTAGAAATATTTCAAAAAATTGAAAAAATAAATAAATATTGTATGTTAATAATATTATGATGTATTTAGACACTAATAAAGGTTGTTTAAAACTTTGGGGGGAGGGGGAACCCATAAAAAAAACCTATATTCCCCCTTTCTCCCTCATGGATATGGCACTTGATTTCTAGTTTTATGTATCTTTTAGTTTGACTTACATTCACTTTTAGTTTGAATTAATTACAAATATCATCTTTTTAACAGCTTACAGACCCGACAGCGTGTAAGCTAACCCCCTCAAGTAATGACTTTTAATGTGTAGGCAATTGTTTTTGCATTTTTTGATGTATTTGGATGCATTTAGGCTTTAATTAGACATGTTTAAAATTTGGGGCAAAAAAACCATAAAAAAACCATGGTTTCCCACATTTCCCCTCAGTTTCCCCACAGTTTCCCCTCTTTTCTCCCATGTCGCCGACATGTCACTGAAATTTCCCCAGAGTCACCTGGCGAAATGCCAAGTGACACCAACATCGCGAACCTTGTTCATGACCAAAGGCCTGCTGACTTGGAAGAGTTATCATCCCTAATCCAACTTCTTAGAAATGTTGTTATTGATGAAGGCCTTACAGATTCTAGAGTGTGGTGTCTTGAGCCTTGTGGGAGTTTTTCTACCAAGTCTTTCAAGTCAGCTATTGGTGGTGAACAGCGTCTTGCACCTCCTAAGTTCTCCACGGTCCTTGTTATGGAATGCCAAAGCCCCACCTAGAGTCAAAGCTTTTGTTTGGAGAACCTTGCTTTATCAGATCAATATTGCTGACATGATACAAAAGTGGAGACCGTTTATGGCTTTGTCTCCTCAGGTGTGCCCCATGTTTGAGTATGGGGGAAACAGTGGACCACCTTTTCATCGGGTGCTGGTGGGATTTGGTAAGTTTTTATCAGATTTGTGGGTGCTGATTAGGTGGAAACATACACGGTTTTGGACATGCTTGATCAGTGGGCCTTTCTCTCACTTGGGAAAAGAGGACAGATTATGTATAGGACTTTGTATTTTTCCATCTTGTGGAGTATATAGCGGGAGAAGAACATGAGAATCTTTGAAGATAAGAGAAGAAGCTTGGGGGCGATCATTGAAGCTATCTTGAGTTTAGTTGCTTCATGGGTTAGTATTCTGCCAGAGTTCAAAGAAATCAGTTGCAATGATCTTATTAGATGCTAGGAAACTGTGATCCATATGTAAACCAGACTTTTGGGTTTCGGCCATGGGGAGAGTGACACCTATAGACTGTTGTCTTTTTTTTCCTATCTTTGCTATTGTACTTTTTATGTTTCTTTCTCCGGTTTACCCTCCTTGGGGAACCATTTCTTCTCTCTTTCTAATATAATCCATCGTTATTGATCAAAAACAAATGTTATTAGATTTCTTAATGACAAGGACTTTAGTAATATATGCATATATTAATGAATTATGTCGTTAATTAGAGGAATACACTATAAAAGAGAGAATAGAATTTTCCCCACAACATAGTGGAAATTTCTGTTGGTAACAAGGCATCCGTCCTTGTTGACGTCCCTTTCTTTGACCTCTATTATACTATTTGGCTCAACAATCTCTCTCAAATAAAAGTAAGAGATTTAACCTAAAGGATACACAATGTACGCCAAAAAAAAAAATGTAATACAATTACAATCAACAAAAAATGGACATGATAAAACAGAAGAGAATGGCGTACATGATGCTGCCAGTGCTGACTCTTTGTCATTGGCAGGGGGTGATTACGAGTTTGAATCATCATATCTTCATTGTGAGTAGATAGTCTCAGAATTGCAGCATTCATTATGTTGATGTAGGTTGGAGCCGCATGCTGACAAGAACTATTGTGAAGTATAGTGTATCCTAAACTTCCATCCTCCTCCTCATCATCCATTACAACTGCTCCGTACCTATATAGAAATATGTCAAAGATAAAAGTAGCTGTTGTGCATGTTCATCAAAAACAACTAATCTTCCAACTGGTTGGAACAGGATTTGAGATGCTCACAAGGTCAACAATGGAAGCACAAAAAGAACCCACAATTTTTAGCACATAACTTTAAAAGACAACCAAATCTCCAATTCAATTCCAAATTTCTCTTCATCTAACATGACAATCAAAAGGAGTGTGAACAATTACCAAACCATTAATTAAAGCAGATCCCAATTCCCAACAAGTGATTCTAAGCAAAGAAGACTGTATTTCTCAGATGAAAACCTATGGAAAAACAAAGCATAAAGAAGAAGCATAGATCTCAGCAGTAAATGTTAAGATTGACATGCAAACCAGGATAAAACCATGTAATACACCAAACAAATCCACATAAAAAGGACCCTTGATATGGTTTCATTTCTGATCAAAGGAACAACTTTGATATAATCTTTGTCGAAAGTAAGATTTTATGCATTCCCTCACAAGTGGAGATGCCAAACTGCTATAAAGAATCCTAGAATGACGACAGTCATCAATGTCAACAACATAACAGACAAATTAATCATACAGGTTTCACCAAACAAGAGAAGGTCCAAAATAGAGGGATCATGAAACTAATAATTGAGATTGATGCTAATTACACTCTTGATTTAACCAGGACATGTAAATGTCCAAACGATCCTCATGGGACCTTGATCAAAGCCTAAATAAAGGAACGCAACATGCTACTACAGCACACATAATGAATAAAATGGGAGATAAGAGTGTCCCCATGGCAAAGACCTTCAAAGCTGCGGAGACAAAAATTACATCCATCACACCGTTTTAGCCCCAATACCATCCCTTTCATCAAGTACAAAACGAATTTTAAGTTTACATGGCAAAACGCCTTCTCCATACCGATTTCAGTTTTTGCATACAACACCTGGGTCCTTCTTATGCTGGAACCAAAACAAGCAATTGGAAATGAAGACCATCACTGCATTCTTGGGTCTTTAGAAAGAACTTCTGAAATTTATCCATGACAAAGTTAATGGGACAAAAGAACGTATACTCACAAATTAATCCATCCTAGGAATGACCAAGAGAAAGTTGTGATCAACACATTTCTCAGAAGTTTTCAGGTTCCTTATACAAAGCCTTGTAGAACTCCTCTAATACCCCTTAATAAAGTTCACTTCCTCAAAACTAGCCCTACTGAACTCCAATTAAGGGAGTAAACCCTGTTTTCACTCCAGTCTCTACAACAGCTTCAGCAGACTCAACTAGGTTGAAGGTCGTAGCATGGACAGAATGCAATATGCACAAGAACTGTCCAACACGGGACAAGCTATCGCAGCACTGATAATGGGATCATCCTCAACAAAATCTGCTACAAGGATGTCAATTTCACAATTGAAATCTGAAGCAAACCTACCAAAAGGTCAAACTCACCTCATACAGCTTGTAGTTTGTCTACCCAATCATATGCTAATGACTAATGCTAATCCTAGCTTCCTGTTCCTCTTCTCATAAATAAATCACTCAAGCAGATGGAATTGATTTGACTTGTAAAGGGGATGATGAGAAGGATCACCCTTAAAAAGGTCATCTCCATAAGCACCCTCAGTAAGAGAAGCATTCTTACTGGGGGTCTCACTGTCAAAAAGAATGCCTTTTTCTTTGTCCAAATTATATTTTAACCCTGCATAGACTGAGAGTTCTGCTATGCAGTTTCTCATAGAGAGTATAACATCCTTGCTTCTTTTTTTTCGGATTAGGAGCAGTCGATCAGAGGGAGGGGGTTGGTCAATTAACTTTGCCTCCTCGGTTTAACTGAACTTGCTCCTTAAAGTTCACTTGTGTCATCTTTAAAAACTTTTTGACTTCCCAAGAGGAGAAAAAATGTAAATAAAAAAGTCAAGCCAAAACATTAAGTGCTTCTGCTTGTATAGTAAACCACTCTAGGAAAATCTGAGGAAGTTACAAGATTTCATATGACTATACCAAAGGAACTTAAATTATAATTTCAACAAATAAAATAAAACATAAAAGTTCACGTCAATGCACCTTGACTGGTAAGATTCATTCAAGCTTGTCATTAGAAATTCACTCGTGGAAAGAAGAATTGGTCCCAGTTCTGGCCCCGCCACCTTAATAGCATCAGCTAATACCTTTGCTGAATGAGGAAATTTATAAGTACTAGGTTCAAACTTCTGAATCCAACCCCCTTTTATGTGCTGTGCAACCTGCAGCAAAGTAAATTTTCAGATAATAGAAGGCATAGTTCTTTCAGAAAGTCCATATGTTGAGTAAACATAGAAGGCCTAGTTCTTTCATAAAGTCCATAAGCAAAAACAGACCTCTTTTGAGATAGGCCAGGATAGATCAAAAGGAATTGGACCACCTCCACCCCCTCCTTGTAACAAAGGATTAAAGTGTGATGTTGTGAAGGTCACAGACACTTGATCAGGATGCGGCTTAAGCGCGATAAAAAGA
>JAUPMG010042556.1:0-14193 GCA_031762675.1 Pachysandra terminalis | reverse complement strand
AAGCCAAAAAAAAGTAAGAACAATAATTGGATTTTTACCCAGATGTCAAACATGTGTCAGACACTGGTTTCCAAATGGAATCATATAACTTGTGAGAATTTAAGTGCCATAGACACAGACAACCCAAAGTTATAGTACCTTACACATTTCAAACACATGAATAGGGCCAAATTTGATGCCTCTATCCTTTCTCAGAACTGAGCACCCATTACTCTCCTCTTCTGTTGTCTCAGGAGGCTCGTGAGATCTTTTACCCACTTTCCATGACGAGAAAAATGGATGTGTTTGCTTTCCTGCAAACAATCGTGCATTTTCCTGATAAGAGTCAAAGGAAGAAGAAATTGTTAGAGAACATATAGATATGCCACAATAAGAACAGGCAAAAGCAACTCCTGACGGAACTAAAACGAATTATAGAACATAATTAACAGAGAAAAATCTCACTAATAAGCACTCCTATAAACAAAATAGGGGAATTGCCTATCATGTACATGGGCTATAGGACTTTGGCTTTGTCATGTTTGTTTTTGAGTCACTGTAATTCTTGCATTTACCAAGGAGTGTGATACTGTTACCAATAAGTATTTTGGCAAGTGACAAGTCCAATGTACATGATGGGTAAGCAATAATGAAATTATATTAAGAAAAAGGGACAAGTGCCATGTCTCATATACATGATGGGCATACATTGGTTAGCCAAAGCAAGAGGTACAAAAATAGACTTTAAAGAAAAGGCCAACACTTTATTCAACAGAGTCAAATACAAATCAGAATCCTTAAAACATGCTTCAAAACCTTCCTAAAGATTTCCAATATGTCATCAAACAGTTCCTGTCCGTTTTCTAAACTTCCCAGTAAAATGCAAAAGAAATTCACTCCCATGCAGCCAAGATTTCCTCCTCATAGGGCAAACTATCCAACAGTGAAGAAAGTCAAAGAAAGATGCCAGAGAAACCCAGAACGGCTCAAACATTTTGATTAAAGAACATCATAGCACACAAAAAGATAACGTATACATAGTCGATTGACCGACTCCAAGTCTTCCCTACAGGAAGACTTTGGGAATAAACCATCCTTTAGCAAAGCGATTATCTGTCATGAGATTTTCTCCTACACAGCTGTCCCACATTTACAAAACTCATCTGAAAAGGAAAGAGTAGGACATAAAACAATTATAAAAAAAACTCCACAAAAAAGAGGAAAATAAAACTAAAGAAAAAGCAAAAACAATGGACAGTAAATCAATGTCCGTTCTTTCTTATACAACAACTCCTCCAATGGGAATATGAGATACCCCTAAACAAGGACTCAATTCTAAACAATTGGAGGTTATGTTCCTCCAAATCAGTCTCATAAGAGAAAACTCAGATCCTATGGGATAAAAGGCAGCAAAAAACTATTTAACAGAAAATTGTCCTTTCATACAGCAAGACCGGCATCTTTTATCAGGATCCAAGTCAAATAAGGGAGCCTAGTAGATCTAGCAAGCAGATTACCCCAAGAATCGACTTCCCTATCATTTAATGGGCTAAAAAAAAAACAGAATCCATATAACACTGGTACTCCTCTCCAGACAATCCCTTATTAAAGCTTCTTATCATCATAATGGAAAAGATGCCAAGGAAAGGGATAACCAAACAAAAGATCCATCTCCTACTTTGAAAGAGGTCCTTCTATACATGTTCACAGATAATGGCCTTCCACAAACCACAATTATAGCTTCCTTTCCTAACCTCATTGCATCACAATCTACATTCAGTGTCCCAGGCTCCAAAGCAATAATAACTTCCTATAGGTTGTTGTGTTCCTACCAAAACCTGCAAACCATTTACCAAGTAACGCCTTATTAAAGATAATCAAGGGTCCAATACCTAACCCTCCCAAAACGCTTTGGCTTGTGCACATGATCCCATTTGACAAGATGATAATTTTATCTCCTTTCCAAGACCAGATGTCTCTCTGTGGTTTCTTTTGGCGACAACCACAATGATAAGAAAAAGAATAGAAATAAGTGGGTAAACTCCCATCGAAGTCAGCTTGCATCCC
Organism: Pachysandra terminalis; assembly: GCA_031762675.1. NCBI lineage: Eukaryota > Viridiplantae > Streptophyta > Magnoliopsida > Buxales > Buxaceae > Pachysandra > Pachysandra terminalis. Next base: position 12,147 of record JAUPMG010042556.1, on the reverse strand, counting down.
TTAGATAGGGAGCAGCTTTTCCATGTGACAAGGTTCCTCAATGACCTCTCCACTAGTAGATTTCAAACTAAAGTGGCCTTATAAGAAGCAACAAGGGGGAAAACCAAGCAGGACAAAAAGAGAAAACCAATCTCGCACCCTAGGTTCAAATTCAATCGCAACTGAGATAAATTATCAACTTCCTCAATCCAAAAAATTTCACTCTCGAGAAGATTAAATTTCAAGGCCAACACCCCCACAAAGGATTTGATGATACATCTAATAACCTGTAGTGGCAGGCATCACAAAGTAATAGAATCTCATCGGCAAGTTGGAAGTGAGAAAATGGGCAAGCACCACCTCCAAACGAGATACACAAAATAAGGTCATGATCTACAGCTTTGCTAATCATTCTACTAAAAGCCGCATCAACGAGAATGAAAAACACAAAGAAAGAGGAACCCCTTGCCTTAATCCCCTAAATCTTATGAAAAACTGATGGAAGAGCCTTCAAGGCTTCAACCAAAGTGAAGAACATGAGCATTTCAATAAAGGCCTTAGTCCAGCCCCTTCACATTAAAGTTTAACCCAAAACTCATTCTCCTAAGGATGCACGAAAGGAAATTCTAATTCACATGATCACAAGCTTTCTACATATCCACCGTATCGAAAATACCTGGCTTACCATTTCTATATTGGGCGTCAATACATTCGTTGGCCACCAAGACAGTATCAAGATGTCAAGGGTCCTTCACATATGCACTCTGAGTGGACAAGACGATGACCCAAAACCTTGGTCATCATAATAGCCAGCACCTTAGAAATCAACTTGTGTGAGCTGCCCAAATGACTAATGGGGCGAAAAAAATGTATGTTAATCATACCATTTATCTCACAGAACAGAGTAATGTTGCCACATTGAATCAGCACATAACAAAAAAAAAATTATGTTTCAGTATCCTCAAACCTCCTAACAAAATCGGCACATAATCTGAAATAGGCCTAGGAATGGCCACTTGTCTAACTAACCGGAAATGGGTTTCTCACTCCACTAATGCAAGACATTTGTCCTGCCTCGATAGACTGAGACTTTCTTGGTTATTAGACCACATCAACACCCCTCCACCTAAAGGCAGAACTAATTATCGATTTAAGAAATTAATGAAAGACCACATGGACTACCGAAAGCTGCATCCCTCAGTCAATCAGACATAACACAACCACATAAAAATCCCCACCCACACATGGAGTATCCAAAATTGTCCTCACATCATTCAGTTCATCCCACAATAAGGCCTGAAATTGTCTCTCCAACGGACTGTAAAACAGCCGCAACCACCCACTGGAAACCATCCACCATTTATTTAAACAACAGTAAAAACAAAAACAAAAATGCCCAGGCAGACTTCCATCTCCACCACCCTGCCATCCCATCCCAACAACACACCACCTGCCCTTCCAAAGGATGGAATAGCCTCCAAATCCCCATATTACCCACTCCCCTGAAATGCGTGCATGATCTGTTGAAACAATATTTTTTTATCACAAGAATAAAGAAAATATTTAGTGAAAGGAGAGGGAGAATGAGAGAGAGAGAGGGAGGGAGGGAGGGAGAGAGAGAGAAAGCGAGAGAGAGAAAGAGAGGAAAACAACCATATTATGAAAGCAAGCTCTTTGCAAATCAAAATTTGACAATGAATTCCACTTTTCCTAAAATCATCTGACAGACAACCAATGGTCGAATTATTTATAACAAGAATGAGACATGGCACTATTTTTCTTTTATGCACAAATTACCACTATACCTTATGCACATTGATAAGGTTAATCGATCGGGCAGCTCCTATTGATTTCTATTAAGAAGGAGGAAAATATCAACTTTGACTCTGTTAACCACCTTCTTACCAAACTTGGACTCGCGCTTGAAAATCCAAGAATTGCTCTCCTACACTCCTCAAGCATAAGCTTTAACCACAAAAAAAAAAAATAAAGATAAACATCCAAGGATCTTCCTTTAACCCCAAATGTCCTGTAATGCTACATATGTACAAGATCAAACTCAAGCGGAGTAAAGACTTAAAAGGAGAACCACAAACCAACCCAGGATTCTCCACCACCAACTTTGTAAAGCTACAATAAATTACAAGCTGGGAGATTGATTTTTTGGCCAAAAGTCTGCATCTGTTGAAGATGTTCCAACTAGGACTGTCAATGGGTCGGATTTAAATCTGGATTCTACCCGTAATCGATTCAAAATTACTGAATACGGATGGATTCAGATACGAAAATCCGAATAAATTTGGATTCAAATATAGACTTCATCAAGTTTGATCTGATTTTTTATAGGCCCATATTGTGTAGGCCAGTTTCAAAATTTTAAATTAAATTGAATTAAATTATTTAAATAATCATTAATAAATAATGCTTGTTTAGATATTCACAAATCACAACTCTAGCACAAAAGTAAAGGTTGAGTTATATTATATAGAGCGTTCTCCTCTAGTCCCATGTCGGCTGGGGAAAGAAATCTGTCCCAGCCGAATACACTATATAAGGAGAGCCCTCCTTTGTAATTTTTGATTGGTTCAACGGTTCAATTGATTGATCGGCTCAATATTTAAATATAAATATGTTATCATCATCATAAGATCGAGAATATGATGGGTCAGGATTCATGTCTAAGAGATTTAACAAAAGTTTTACGCCGGCTGCCAACCTAACGCAACCCTCCTTTACCTGGGTTTGTGACCGACAATGCCCAAAAGATATAGCAATACACAACAACATTGGCGGAGTTAAATATAAATATTTTATAATTTAAATTAATTATTCGGATTCTTTCTTCTGATCCAAATTTTCGAGCTCAAATACGAAATTATATCATATCAACCGGATTAGATATCGGTCGGATTTGAATATGTAGTTAAAAATCTCGGTTCAAATGTGGATCTAGTTAGACCCAAACCATATTTTTTTTATAATTAACCAACATTTCATTAATTATCAAAAGCAACAAGAATATAGAATGATCATAACATATGATCGGGGTAAAGAAACAAAAACAGAAAGAAAAAAAAAATTGAAGAAAAAAGAAAGGAAATTATGCCATCAACTCCATGCTCACTCGTCTATGTTCATCTCCAAACGGGAGACCCTGAATATAGTACCACCCTACACCCCCTCTTGCCAACCTATCAGCTTCATTGTTTGCTGCGAGGGGTACATGTCTATAGGAACCAACCAGGCCCTCACACAAAGACCAAGCAAGACGGACCACATGAATGAACCTCCAAGGACAGGTCTTTTTTTTTTATGAATAACCAGCAGATATATATAACAGTGAAAAGGAAAAATAAGTACAAGGGGCCCAGCAGTGCCGATGCTAAAGTCGAGCGTCAAAACACCAACCAGCAACAGAAAGAAAAAAACATGTACAAAAAGGAGAAAAAACAACCTCCAAGGACAGGTCCTGTCCAATCCCATCCATGAGATAACTGATTGGAATCCCCCTCCACCAACGGACCAACATCCCGAGCCATTGCCTCTTCTTTTAATCAAGTGATTAGAGCCATTAATTTCGCACGGGTGGAGTCTCCCTCACCAATAAGACCCGAAAAGACATGAAAAATCCTCCTATGGTGATCCCTAAAGACCCCTCCCACTCCTGAAGGTCCCGGGTTTCTTTGGGACGACCCATCAAAATTCGTCTTGATGGTTTCCTCACCCGGAGGGTGCCAAGTAGCGCTACAACTATCATGCCAAGGCGATCAAGAACTTATAATTGACCACCCCCGAGATATGGCATCAACAGAATTGCCTCTAAACTCTGATAACACCACCATCCATGAAGCCACCCTAAATATACAGGTCTCAGTTAAACTCTGCAAACTCATCCGAACCATATTCAACCCATTCACAACCATAGTTCCAATCAAGGTGTAAAGGATAGTCCGATCCCGAGTTGGATCGGACGATCCCCGATCCGAGAAAACCCCCAGGATCTCTGGATCGGAACAATCCTGAGATGGATCGTCCGATCCATCGTTCCAATCCAAGTTTTTTTTTTTTTTTAAATTAATTTCAGGCCGGTCCGTCTCGGCCGATCCCGAGCCAATTCCCGAGTTTAAATACTATGGTTCCAATCCCTAAGATGAGAATTTAATCTAAAGCTACTGTAAAGAGCAAAAAGGCAGCCTTCCTTGGAATCTTCAAACATTATATTTAACTATCTAGCAATTTCGACACAACTGTTGCAGCAAAGGCACCTCCTTTTCTTTTGGATGGGCTCCTCAAGAATATACCCAGCTTCTAATCATAAGGGAACCTCCAAAATTTTGAATTCACTACTTTCTTTAATAGGATTGTATGAAAATAGAAATACAAAGGGCCAACTACTATGTATTAACTGTATAAAAGGTGGCTAACGAGAAAAAATAGCTAATCAAGGCTATACAAGCTTACAAAATTACACAAAAAAAAACTCCAATCCACCAAAAAAAAGGGCAAATCCAACACTGTGGAAACCGCCGGAAGTGGAAAAACAATGCTACAACCAATGATGAATTTTGGTTTTCTCAAAGGAGATATTTCCTTCATTCCCTTCGAAAATCCCTTTGTACCTTTATTTCCATACCGACCAATATATAGCCAATAAGCACAAACAAAAGGATAGAAACCTCCATTTCCACACCCTGATCCATTAGCAACCGAATACACAGGAGAGCTTGCTAAGCATCAACCAAGAGACATCAAATCTATCCAGAAAAAAAGTCAGACCTCCAACAAGACACTTTAGGAGCAGATGATCTACTGACTTCGTTTTCTCTCCACAAAGAGTACTTCTATTAACAATGGTCCACTTCCTCGGCATAAAATGATCCACAATAAGAATTTTAACAAGTGATGCATTCCAGATAAAACAGGTATATTATATTAAACCAGTGCATAAAGAATAGGCAAGTGAAATGGAAATTCAAACTGAATAACTCAGATCGAGCAAAAATCTGGTACGATCAGCCACTATACTCTGTTCCATTTGACTCAGGTTTCAATCAGCACTCAGCAACAAATTCTGTTGGATCTGTGCTCCAAATTGTTTTTAGATACAAATAATTGAAAACCTCATTGATTTAAATTTTTTGGTTTCCTAAAAGGACACAAACAAGTAAGTTGGCACATTGGCACAAGTTTCTTGCCCAAGTTGTTCATGAGTGGATGTTTTGCATTCAAACCTCCATGACCGCTAATGTTTTTTTATTCGCCCCAAGTAAGATTGGCCATTCAATAGTGCCAACTACAGATCTGTCTAGATCAAGCATTCTAAACGATCGATATGGTCAATGGACTGATCAGTTACCTATATAGTGAATGGGCTTGGAACTGATGAATAATGGAGAGCTTAATGGAAATCATATTCTTTACCAAAAAAGAGCTTAATGGCCCCATAATTGACACATTAATGTCCAGATAATGGGTCACAAAGGCCCAAATTGAATGCAGATTTTTGTGATCTGCCTATTTAAGGCCTTGTAAAAGGATGTTGAGTTGAATAAGCAACCAAGTTGTAAGAAAAAATTTACCTAAGTTTTGGACAAACCAAAGAGCATTTGGGTGGTGGAGCACCCAAAGTAGAATTCCCAACAAGATTCATATCTGCCCAAATGGGCTAAAACCGCCACAATAGATTAGTGTTTTGCCAAATACCAGTCATGGTTCTCTTTTTTTTTTTTTCTTTCTTTCTGGCTATACTGTAATACTTCCTTGCAGAGAAAGTGCTTTAAGGAACCCATTTCTATAGGATTCCATAGCATTCTCTACTTGTAGGGAGCCCATAGTAGGATTCTCTTTTCTACAAAGTCTACTGTTGTCCTCTCCCTCGTGATATTGATAGAGAAAACTCTACCGGATTGAGAACTCATTAAAGAATTGAGAACGCTACCAGATCGAATACTTCTAAGAAAACTTACTCGCGTTTCAAGCAATTGGGTGAAAATTTGTACCTAGTCCAATTAACAAAAGCGCAACCTTATTGGACGGCGAATACAATTCTAGACTTAGTTGAATCCCAGAGATAAAATTGCCAAGGATTTTCCTGTTTGCATGTGAGAAAGGTTCCAATTATCTCCACAAAGAATTTACATGCCTCGAAGCAAAAACATTTAAAAACATCATGTTCTCTAGACTTAGCTGAATCTCGTGAAGATTAAGAAGAACTCTACTCACAACTTGTTCGATAAGCACGCACAGTTTCTCCTTGTTAAAAACACCAGGTTCTCTACACTGATTTCTCTCCGATCCTTTACTACCAAGGCTGCTAGAGTTGCATGAAGCTATACTCCCTCTGCTTCTAAAACGTTTACTCCCCACAGGGCTTCTAAAGAGGGATCTGGATCGACCACGAGTAGCAGATCTCGTGTCAGCACTAGAAGCCCTACCCCTCTCAATGGCCTAAGCCCTCGGATTACAACACCTTCAGCACCTAATGGGCCTCCGGAATCAATACCAGACCCTCCGCCCAAGAGTTTGGGTCCCCTATAACTCGCGTTGGGCTTACTCCCTCCATAAATCAGATCGTCCGCACCTAGTGGGCCTTCATCAGATCCTCGGCCCAAAAGCCTTTGCCCATTTTGACCAAAGCAAGGAGGCGGGATAAGAAAGTTTGAACAGGGGTTGCCTCCCACGACAGACAGGCTAGTGGGCCCCAGCATAGCTCCTACTGCTACCTCCGCCGCACCACTTCCCAACCCTGCAACAGCATGTGCCCAACTAGGTACACTGTTCTCTGCCCGCACTTCATACCTAACCTCGGAACCAACCGGTGCTGGAAAGATGCCGGAGCTCGCCGGAATAATGGAGGGGAACGATATATAGAGTTCGAAGGAGCTAAAGCCATCCCAAAGAACCAAAAGTCGAGGAATACGCCGAAAATAAGCCTCTTTCACTCTGATCTCCACTCTTCCTAAACCATTCTCCGTAACTTCAAAACCACCTACATAAACTAAGCCCCCGCAGCATGCGCCAATCCTTATGAATGTCTCCATCGCCAAGAGATGCAACGGTACTCCTTCAGCAACAAACCAGACCCCCTGAACGTCCCATGGGCCTACCACGGCACCTCCTCCAATAGGCCACCTCTCTAAAAAAAGCTCTTGATTCAAGCCTAAATGAATAGAACCTTTCTGCTTAATCCATCCAGCTTCTTGTTCAGATTTGGCGAAAAACACTGATTGATACTGACTAAACTCAAACAACTCGCCAATAACAAGACCTGGGCAAGATTCCAAAAGTTTGAGATGAACCTCAGTCCAGTTGCAGATAGGGACATTAGAGGTACAAGAAATGGCAACGGACCACAGAGTGGAAGGACACACATTGATAACTGGAGACCACCCCAGATTGGTGGCTCCACCTGACACCGAGTTCATCTGAATTAAATCCTTGATACCAGAGGAAATCCTCTGCGCGCTGACCTCCAAATCACCTAATTGCTGCAGATTAGCGACCGTAACAGCACGTTGAGGGTAAAAACTAGGCTGGGTAATAAACTTGATCATTTCTCCAATGTATCCCCATCCATTCTCACATAAATTCTTAGGAAGGAACAGAAGTTGGTGCCTGGTCGCTTTCACGATGGAAGTGATAATAAAAACCGAACCTCTCCTATTCTTCTTACATTCCACCATCAGGACCTTGCCGGCGACCCTAGACGAGCCCAGAAAACCCACATTATCCTCCTTAATACAGAAACTTTCTACCTTACAGGATAACCAGTCAATTTCTTCTCCTTGCAAAATCAGCCAACTCGAGAGCACACCCCTTCTTTCAATAATTCTTAACCAAGATTTCAGATTGTTACTGTAGCCTTCAAAACAAATTCCCTTACCTGCTAACGTGATTGATCTCCGTGCTACTCCATTTTCATGTTCTTGCGCGTATAGCGGTCGATTTTCATGTTAATATATATTATATGTGTGGGTGTATCATATGATTCATATAAAAAACATGTTAATTTATCATATATTTACCTTATCTTTGAATAAAAGTGGGTCTTGTTTTATGTAGCTTTAATTTACCTTGCGTATCCACCGTATCTACAAATTTTACAGCGTATCCAATACGATACTCGCTACGTATCCATTTTCGAGCTGACCGATACACTACCTCGATACGATATTTTGAACCATGATTAAGTTTAATGATCAAGGAAAGTCTAGGGGGATTATGATTACTATGGAATTACGTTTATTCAATGTTACCTGACCTTTTGGGCTATGGATGGTTTTATAAGGCTTCCTAAGGTGGTGTAAAAATCCTAATCTTGTCAATAACAATTCATAATCCAAACAAAGGAAGCTAAATGAAAAATCAAGATTGACAATGTAGGAAAAATTTGGACGAACTAAACTAATTGCATTAATAGATCTAAAAATCTCTCTTATTCCTCCCAAATCTGCAATGGCATTTTTTCAGTAATCACTTGTCCATAGGCGTCATAGAAAACGGATAGCAAGCCCCCATGAAATTTCAGCCTACAAACCTTTTTCCCATAGAACAGGATGTTATTAAAACTGACTAGTTTTCTATGCTACAATATGTCTCTTTGCAGCTTCTTTAACCAATTCCACACTACCTAAACGGCATAAAAAATTTCTGCCACCTCTCTATTTATTGTACAAAGCAACAAGTTGTCAAAGATTGTTATTGAGGTGCATCCTAAAACTAGCGTTTCTTGCAGAAGAATTTGTTGCCAGTAGCCACCAAGTCATTGAAATGACCACTATGCCTCCAAAACCTGCAGTCCTTTCACTTATTAAATATTTAATCAGTGTCCACTAGTCACAAAAAACAAATTTAGTAGCAAACTTTGAGTTCCTTCCCTCTTGTCTTTTCATGGGGAATCTTAGAAGAGCAAAACCTAAAGATTCTCTATTTGAAAGCAAGATCAATCTTGGGCTTCTTTTCAATTGCAAAAAAAAAAAAAAAATCTCGGGCTTCTTTTCCTAAATCAGGCTCAGGATTGTATGTCAGGAAGGACGCACACAACTCTTTAATCTATAAGTTCAATGAAAAGCTCTATGCTAGTGCAATCGCAAGTCAAGAGGATTTTTCTACCTTCAAAACCTGTTGAAGGATAAAGCAGAATACAAGATGCTGCATTTTTGGTAACCCGAGGTCCACCAGTATTATCGTCTTTAGAAATCATATGGGTCACGGCTCTTGATATTTTGTGCCCAACCAGGTATGCCTGTATGGGATTCTAGTGAAGCAAGGAGAGATCCATTCTCAAGGGAATTGAAAACTATTATGCTAAATTTAGTCCTCTTGGTCTTGGAACTTGGTGATAGAGGGACAGTTCTTTGTTGTTGTTTTTTACATGAGTTCAGGCATGGCTGTCCTTGGATAGTTTTAGACATGGTTCAGTTAGCTTGTCAGTTGACTAGCAGTATGAACATATCGTTCAACCATGTGTTGCAATCTGCTAACGAACTTGCAGATAGATTGGCCAGAGCTTGGCCCAACCCTTAATTAGGGCTTCTAAGTGACGTATACTTTCAAAGAAAAAGATGGGAAAAAAACTTCATTGAGCCATACAAACATTTTTTTGTTACTGATGCATATTAACAAGTGACAAACCGAAGAAGAAAAAATCTAAGTAATGATATTTATTATAATCTATAGCACCACACAATACCAAAGATAACTAACCTCAGCTGTTCTCTTTGCCTCCAACCACAGATCAGGAACTGGCTGTGGCAAATGGTCACTTGGTATATCGGTATCTTTTGCAGCATCAGAACCTGAACTAGCTGATGTTTGCCGACAACATGATCCCTTCACGCCAAGTGTTATGTCTGTACAAGGTGCAGTATTGCTTTGCCTCTTCTGCTTTAATTTCCCAGGGCTTCTCCTACCTTCCAAAAAGTAGTAGAAACTGTAGATTATTCATTTCGTAATGAAAACGTGGAATGTGATTATATCCCATTCTGAAGCACAACACCAAAGATTCAGGGAAAAGAAGTCATTGGAATTGAATGAGAGCAAACAGAAAGTAATAAAATTCAGATTTAGAGTATCTCTATAATCTATAGCACCATCAAGTAGAATTCCAGTCACAAACTTTAGCAAGTGAAATAACCCATGTTAGTTTTTTTTTTTTATCAGTAATGTGTATTTTATATAATATAAAGTAAAAAAAAAACTGTACAAGAGAAAGATAATAAATACAAGGATCTCTGCTATATAAAACCTTTCTACTCCCAAAACAGCACCCAAAAGCAATCAAATTCTTCAAATAAAATTCCCTGAAAAACCTTGTCAGAAGAAGCCCAACAGAAAATCAGTGACAAGACATTTTCCGTCATTTTCTCAACTAATATCTCTTTGTCTTCGAATATTCTGCCATTCCGCTCTTTCCATATAGACCAAATAATCGCCTCCGGGCAGATGTTCCACAATAAAGCACTTTTTCTTCTCCCTACCTTCTTCCCTTTCCATCCCCAACTCTCCATGGCTCCTTTGAGATCCTTCAGCATGGCCCAAAATAATCCAAATCTGAGTATGAATTCTTTCCACAAGCGCCGGGCATTATCACAATGCAGGAAAATATGTGAAGAAGTCTCCTCCTCCCTCTTACGGAAACAACATCTCAAGGCCAAGTACCATCCCCTACTTCTTAAATTATCTAACGTAAGGATTTTGTCCTCCACTGCTGTCCACAAAAAGAAGGAAACCTTGGATGGAATACCAGTTCTCCAAATTAATTTCCACGGCCCACACTTCGCCTCTCCCACCTTCATCGTGTTATGCATAGAACTCACCGAATAAATCCCATCTGTAGACCCTAACCATAATCTAGCATCTCCCTCACCACTAACTCTAACAGAATTTATAAGACCCAACAGGTTCACTACTTCCTCTACTTCCCAATCTCCTAAATTCCTCCTGAACTTCAGATCCCATCTCCAACCCGTCTCCTCGAACACTAGATAACCCTCAACCCAAGCATTGATATTGGAGGAAATCGCCGCCACCCCCGGAAAACTGCTTAACAGTGAAGTGTCCCCACACCAAGGATCCTTCCAAAATTTAATTCTATCTCCCACCCCTATCTTATATCTCACTCATTTTTGAAACAGTCCCATATTACTACAAATTGCTTTCCAAAAACCAGTTCCATGAGCACTTCTACTTGCTCTGGAGTTCCATCCCCCTTCCTCCGCCCCGTATTTACAGCTAATAACCGTCCTCCATAGGCTCCCTACCTCCACACCAAACCGCCACAACCACTTAGCCAAAAGAGCACCATGAAAACGCGTAATACAACTCAATCCCAGTCCCCCCATTTCCTTTTCACTGCACACTTGAGACCATCCAATTAAGTGATATTTCTGCCCTTCCTCATCACCTCTTCATAAAAACTCTCTGTGCATCTTCTAAAGTCTATTCGCCACCGAAGTAGGAATCTTCAACAAAGACATAATATGTGGGAAGATTAGAAAGCGAACTCTTTATTAAAATCAGTCTTCCTCCTTTAGATAAATATCTTGTCTTCCACGCCGCCAGTTTCTTCTCCGTCCTCTCTATCACATCATTCCAAATCTCTTTGAATTTATAAGAAGCACCCAAGGGAAAACCCAAATATGAGGAGGGGAGAATTCCAATCTTACACCCCAACCACCCCGCTAGATGAGTCAGATTGTCAACATCCCCAACACCAATCAACTCTGATTTTGTCAGGTTAATGTGCAGGCCAGAAACAGCTTCAAAGCACAAAAACACACATCTCAACGCCCTCAAATCCGTATGATTAGCCCTACAAAGAATCAAAGTGTCGTCCGCAAACTGAAGATATGAAATGCTAGGTGCTGAATCAGACACCTGAACCCCTCTAACCAGCCTTATCTCTTCCGTTCGAATCAACATCCGCCCTAAGAACTCCACCACCAAAAGGAAAAGGAAGGGGGATAGAGGATCACCTTGACGAATGCCTCTAAAACTGTTAAAAAAACCCACCGAAGCCCCATTCACCAGAACGGAAAACACTGGAGTAGTAATGCAGAATTTAATCCATGAAATCCACTTAGCTCCAAATCCCATACGACCCAAGATGTAAAGGAGGAACTCCCAATTAACGTGATCATATGCTTTCTCCATATCCACCTTGCAAAT
>JAUPMG010042535.1:0-14193 GCA_031762675.1 Pachysandra terminalis | reverse complement strand
TATATATATATATAACTGTATTTTTGCATAACTCTAGATTCATTAGGTTGAAAATACATGTTGGTGCATCTATTCAAGCTAGATGAACAGTCTATGTGGATATGATTTGCATAACTCTAGTTCCATTAGGTTGAAAACTCATGTTGATGCATCTATTCAAGACGGATGAATAGTCTATGTGGAAGTGACACTCATTGTTGTCATACATTTGATCATGTATTTGGATGTTGCATTTTTAGTTGTTTCAATGTTGTTTTTGAAATTTAGATGTATTTTGACTCTTATGTGGATGGCGGTTCACATTTCATACAGCAATTCATATTTACAGGCCGACAACACGTATGCTAATGTTACATAGAACTCTAAATATTTGTTAATCATAATTCGTAGTTGTTTATTGTTTTATTTTGAGTTATTTGTGTCTATATATGTTTTAGTGATCCCTGAAGTTTCATTAGAAATTTTCAAGTTCTTCCTAATTTTTCCTTCATTTCTCTCCTTCTGGTGAAATATTTTGCCAAAAGGAAAATAACTCTCGATATTTCGGTGAAATTTTACTCGGGTCCCAGTGGCAAAATTTCCAATGAAAGCGACATTTAAAATACTGATCATGATAACTAATAAGAGGAGCATACACATCCATATGCCAAACCCTTACAAAATATGACCCCTTTCTAGAAGATGGGCATAGAAGAAAATAAAGAAAAGGAAGCTCATATGACAGTCCGAAAAGTTTGGCATTCGAGTTTAGCCCAAGGATATATGTGGTTTACCATGAAACAGGCTATGTCCACGAGCGAAGACAATCAAAAGAGCTTTCACTGTAAGGTGAAGGTTGAAGATTACTCAAAGAAAAACCTATGAACACTCTTAACAAGGATCATACTCCAAATCCTTACAACACACCCTAATAGGAGTCAAACAATTGGAGTACACAAGAAAACCCAAGATCCCTCTCTCACAATGCACTCCCCAAAATCCATTGATCTTAACAAGAGATCACACGCCCAAAAGAAAATCCGTAAATTCAGCTTAAATTAAGACATCATACACGAACTACCTCATACATGATTTGAAAAATTAGAAAACAATGATAAGGGAAATCGGAAAAGTTAATTTCATCGCAAAACGCAGCCAAGGAATCCCCACTTGTTCAGCCCAAAGACTACGGAAAAACTGAATAATTTTCATAAAATTCTACAAATAACTAAATGCCAAAAGGCTGCAATCTCCTTAAATAATCTGCTATCCAAACACCCACTACTATTCAATCTCAGTGCTTAAGTAAATAATATTAACTAAAATAACCCGAAACAATGGAAAAGTGTGAAAACACTGTTCACATTTACTATTCTTGATATTGTTGGAGTGCAACCCAAAATTATCAGAGCAGAGTGAAAGTGAGAGCGGGAGTGAGAGGGCCAATTTCTCTCTCTCTCTCTCTCTCTCTCTATATATATATATATATATATATATATATATATATATATATTCGTGTGTGTGTTTTGTGAGTGTGTCATATATATTTAAATAACTTAAAAGATATTAAATAGTTGAATTATAGAATATCAAATAATAATTTTATTTGATAAATTAAAATGCTAATTTGATTTAGAGACGGATTCTTATTAAAAATAGAAAGAGGAGTAAGAAATTTGCATGATTTTTAATGTATTAAATTAAAATATAAGCATTCTAAAAAAATTAAATGATAGAGAATATTTTATTTAAAGAAATAGTAAATATGAAGTATGAGAGGGAGAGAGTGAAAAAAGAAAAAGAGTTATAGAATATTTTATTATAAAAAGTAATAGACATGAGAGAGATGGACATAATGAGAGAGAAAAGAAAGTTTTTGTCTTGTTCCTATAAGACAAAAACTTACATTTATCTCTCTCGACTTTTAGAGACTTGAATACATTGTTTTTAGAACGTTTTTGCCATTTTCTCAAGCCAGAGCGAAGCTTATAAAGCAGCTCTGCACTTTCTCTCTCCTCAAATCGTGAATTTTCATCAAATTAACCTTTAATTCGTTGATTCGCTTGTGGAATGTAAGAGCGCCACCTTTTTACTACGAATTAGGTAACTAAGGTGCAGTCTTCACGACCCCATTGGGCTTCATTTTGAGGTCCTTATTTCCTTGAATTGAAGGAGAGTTTGGACTATATCAGTCTCTCATGTGAGAAAACTTTCCCTCGCGTTCCATTCTCCCTAATCTTCAAAAGATTCTCCATGGTTAGAAAGAAGGAGCTTCACATTGAAAGCATCCGAAGTATAAATATGGCTAGGAAGCTTCAGTTAGTAGGCTTATCATCTATGTTACATAGATTCGGCATATAGCCTCACGAATCATGTGTCCATATGTGTGGACACAGATTCAGACAAGGACTCGCCACTGATTCGGGAGGATTTGACTAATAGCCATATTGCACAGATACGATTGTAAAAGTTAATCTAAGAAAACCTTTATTTTCGGCTAAAAATCAGATTGTAGAGACATAGGATAAATGTCAGGTAGTTGTTGAATCTGTATTCCTAATATTTTATGCTTAAAGAAGATTGTGAAAAGCTAATCTCGTACCTTTATTTTCGGCTAAAAATTTGCAGGATTATTTAGCTATCCAGTTTAATGTTGATAGTTTAGCTGTTGCAGGCTCGCTGCTATTCTGTTTTCCCCTTCAGTGAGCATTTGCGAAGGGAATCTCTGTGCTCACAAGCAAAGAAGTTTGATAATAGGGTTTTCATTGGAAATAGACTCTCTCACCTCATGTTTAAGAAGAAGAGGGAAAAAGAATGTTGCCTGAGAGAGAGAGAGAGAGAGAGAGAGAGAGAGAGATGTTACCAATATGGAAGGCATTTCTATTTTTATTCTTATTAATTAATTATATTTGAGTTTTGATTACCAGCATAGTGACATGATTTGTTCCTTTTGTGTACATTTAGACACTTGTTACCAACTTGTGCCACATGTTTCTTCAATCCAATAAGATTAATACAAGTGTTGGAATTAAAGAAGCTTGTAGAAGTCACCTCTTTTGTTTTTATTCTGTGGAAAAGGTTGGTGTCTTTCAAGTGTACACTACTTAAAGAACAAATCACTAGTAGCTCGCCCGCTCGGCATCAACTATTGTAATAGTGCATCATGGCTGGAACTTGAAGTGCAATAGTGTGTCATTCTTATCAGGCATCAATTGATTTTAAGAAGTATGTTCTTTTAGGACAATTTACTAAGAAGTTGATTAAACTTCTTGTCAACTTATCAGTCCAACTATTGATATCACGGTGCATCCATACTTCTTCCATCCTATGCTGCCTTGCAAACATGGAAAAGCTCCTTTATTTTGTCAACCTCAGCTTTAAAAAGTAGTTCTCTCAACTCATGGTATGTAGGAGGTTAATAACCTGGCCCAGACTAGCCAATTGCTTCTAGCATCACCTAAAAGCTTCTTAACTTCTCAGTATTGAATGGAATATATGCGGGGTAAAACCACCGAGCTACATACTGATTTACCCTTTTTCGATCATTCATCTATATATTATTAATAGTGGTCTGAACCACTTTTCCTCTAGCTCTCTCTTCAATTACTTCAAGATCCCTTCTCAAAAGGCTACCCTTAGGTCTCTTTTTACGCAGCTTTTTATATATCATATGGTGGACCCATTATTGTTTCTTTGTTATTATGTGAACTAGATCCCACTTCAATTGCCTCACCCTTATTAATAATTATTTCCCCTGGATCTTGAGTCACCTACTCGAGCAAGTCATGTGGCTTCTTTTGTAACTAATATAGTCCGACAATCCTTTAATAATTTCCAGTTTGTATGATGGCATTTCTTGGCATTCCCATAACCACTACATTGTATAGGTACAAGTACGTGTTTCGCAGTTTGACACCGGTATGATGTGTTGGATTCGACAAACCCTAAAAACATAGGATTTAAAGACAGCTATGTATTTAAAATTTTAATTATATTTTAGAATGTAATCAAAGACCCCTATATCATCGTCGTGCAAGGGCAACCAATCACAAACAGTATCACAAGACATAAATCATATTTCATGGCAACAGACAACATTGAGCTAAATGTGGTTTAAAATATCGTATCGAGGTAGCTTATCGGTTGGTCCAAAAAAGGATACGTATTGGATATGCTTGGTTACATTGTAAAATCATGGGTACAGTGGATACGCAAGGAAAATGGTGGATACATAAAACAAGACTCATTCATATGTAAAGATAAGCTAAAAATATGATAAATTGACATGGTTTTAATATGGTACAAATACATATAATAATGTGGAAACCAAACGCTATATGCACAGGCACATGGAAACTTTAAAAAACCTTTAATATTAAATTAATAAATCATTAAAAAAATATTCATATCTCATGGAATGGTGTGTGTGTATATATATAAAAATTAAATTATAAATTCATAATATTTGTTATAGGATGATATTTTATTTTTAAGATGTAAAATATATGATCAATCAAGTATAGAACCTAATCTAGGATGACATGGTGTACTTTTATTAAAAAAATAGAAATTATTGGATCATTTATGTAAAAATATTAAATTATTTTATGTCCAACAGTACAATTAATCTATTAAACTGAATTTTTTTTTTGTTTTTAATGAACAACCAGCAATATAGTAAAATGGGAATGAAAACAGCAGTACAAAATAAATGGCCAAGCTCTCAATATGAGCACCTAAACCAAAACCAAGTACAAAATGAAAAGCAAGAAAGTAAAGAGGACAAAGAGAACAAATATAGGCATATCAGTATGTCGAATAAGAGCATCTCCCATAACTCTGTCACCCTCCATCTACCATCATATCTACTGTCGGGAAACCCACAAATAAAGTCTCTCTACATACTCCACCTTTAGCCAGATGATCGGCCATCACATTACCACCTCTAGGAATGTGTGTAAAAGAAGCATGAATCAGCTCTCCTAAATGCCTAGTCAATCTGACTAAGTCAAAAAATCTCCAAGGACAGCACATTGATCCTGACATCCAAGATATTACTGAAGCAGAATCCCCCTCAATCACTGTCTGACTGTAATCCATCCTGACTGCCTCCCTGACTCCAATGATAATAGCCAACATCTCGTCCCTCGTAGAATCACCAAACTCGGTTGGTCCAGAAAAAGCATGGGGAACCTGACCAAAATGGTCTCTGAACACTCTGCCTATACTTGAGGGCCCTGAATTTCCCAAGGAAGAGCCATCAAAATTCACCTTAACAACCCCTCCATAGGTGGCTGCCACCTAGTCACCCTCTGCTCCGAATATGGAGATGACCTAGCCACCTCCGACCACCCAACCAGTAGATCGGTCATAAAGAGCCCTCTGAAAGTGGGAAGGACCACCATCCAAGAGCATACAAGATATAAAATAGAATCAATAATCATACTGGTAGATCTAGTCCTATCCTCAAACACTCTCAGATTCCTCTCTTCACATAAAGTCCAAAGTATCGCATGCCACACCCCCTGATACGTCAATCTATCTCTCACTCCAAGCCCTCGGAACCTCCACTGGATCAGACACTCACTAATCTCTACAGGCAACACCCACCAAATCCCGAGCCGGCGCAAGAAAAACATCCATACCTTAGAATCATCTTATATAGAAACTTTAGGTCAAAACAATATTGTTTAGTTTTTTTTCTAAAAAAGGTAATTTATTATTTTTCAAAAAATCTCTAAGAACATTGCATTTTTCTTGAAAAATAGGCAGCTAGATCTATGGATTTCACTTTAGATCCATGTAATAAGATTCCGAAACATGCTTTAGACATTATACATAAAGAGTATGATTTAGAATGAAAACAAAAACTCTTAGAATGCATACCTTAGAAAATAATGCAAGAAGAGGAAAAGTGCTTTTAAGCTCCAAATATATTGTTGTCAACAACTTAGAATATTTTGGGACGGAATTAGTTGTACTTCATTGGGGTTTGGTTTTTTGGCTAGGGATAGAAGGAGAGTCGAACAAAAGAGTAAATGTTGTATATAGTGTATTGGTTGATATATTGTAACATATAGGCTGTATTGACTGATGCGGTTGATATTACATGTATCGACTGATAGCGTATAGAAATTAACTTATCCTAAAATGCATCTGTGTATTGTTTCGACAGAGTGGATACAAGATACGTATCGACTGTATTTACGGATAAGATAAGATATTTTAAACCATGGAACTAAATAGATTAAAAATCATTATAAATAGCACTAAATAATTCAAAACTTGAATTTTCTAGTCAAAGAGACAATGTGGAATATAGGTAGTAAATACTTTACATTATTAACAAAGAAAGTTCTAAGTTTCGTACCTAAATTTGATGACGACGATTACTGCTCACCATCTCATTAGCAATTTTAGGAGAAAATATTACAAAAAAACCTTATGGAGCAAAATAAAAAGTGAAACATGTATCGGTCATAAGTTCAAAGGTATCTACAAAAAAATTGAATCTAAACACCCAATACATAATTACATTTGCCAAAATGTTACTGTAGAACACCTAGTCATTCTATATTGACCTAATACACCTCCAAAAACTTACAAGTTACAAAACACAAAATCTTCTTTACCAATACCCCTTCCACTCGGAAAAAAATACTTTAGCTCCGTATATAACATATAGCATTGTTAAAAGGATCATATCTTAAGTAAGGTTTTAATTGTCATGATTTGCGGCAAGCTTAACATATGCCATTAACTAATTATTATCTAACTAGTTATTAAAAATATGTCTATTTGAAATTTCTTAATGTTTAAGATATTTTAAATTGCTTTTCAGTTTTCAAGCACAAATAAAGTTTTTAATAATTTGCTAGTTTTTATTTGGTAAAAATGTTGAACCGGTCGGTAATATTTTAGTAAAGTTGTTACTTTATGTATCAAATATTTGAAACCATTAAATCTTTTTTAAAAAGAATAATATACATTTTAAAGTAATTAAAATATACAAATTTAAAATAAATTCATTTTTCGTCTAATGCTTAAAAAGCTTCCAATATATGCACATAATTATTAGAATATTAGAGGATCAAACATTATATATTTGGTGAAAATTCAAGAAGTTACATTTTCCTAGGCTTCAATCACTCAAATCTACAAATTCATAATGAAATGCATACCAATCGATCACATACTTAAATTGGCATGCATGTTCTTACTATTTAATGCAAATTGAATCAAAGAAGCCAAAAAAAAAAAAAAAAAACGGAGTTGTAACATATCTTCACTTGATTTTAGCAATTTTTGACGAAGAAAATGTCAAGTCAAAACAACCTTTGAATTGAAGAGTTAACAAATTTTCAAGATTTAAGCATTTTTTTATTGATCAAAATAAAGGGATACTATCTCTATTCAACCTCTTATATGACCTAAGCACCCTATCAAAAGGGAAATATCGCTCAATATTGCTATATATTGCCAATATCGCAATCTATCGCTTGATATCGTGATGTATCTCCCGATAGATTGTAAAATAAAAATTACACCTTGGATTTATATTGCTCACTTGAGAAAGGAGATATATCGCTATTTAAAACCATGATCTTAAGTCTATTCTTCAAACCATTAGTTTACCTTGGATTGCTAGTACCTTCTTCTTCATCAAATAATGACGGCTCTAAAATTTTGTTCTTCTATATACACCTCTGCATCTTGTAGGACAGAAACTCCATCGAGTATAAGATTCACCCATTACATCCCAACGCCTTGAAGACCCGAACTTTGTAATCACTTTTTTTTTTCTTGATGCCAATTGAAGATTGGAACATAGACCAAGTCCACTCTAGAAGATGCCATCTTATTTCGCTTTAGTGAATGGATAAGAGAATATACTCCAATTTCTTTCACAACAAGATGATGAAGAAGGTTGAGAAAAAGGCTTAATTACTAGAACGTGTAACATTGGAGTACTAAATCCAATTTTTGCCTACCAGACAACAAAATCTTTTGAATGCCTATCTACCATACCATCCTATTTCCCCAAATCTTCAAATCCCACAGAAAACCTCCTATACTCGTTATGGATAGCCTACTTTCTATGGAACTTGGAAATAGCCTTTCAAAACAACTGTCTCAATTAATTGATATTTCTCTCTACATGAGGTGATTCTCTCTTTTTCCCAACTCCTTCAAAAAGCCATCATTAGTATAGTATTTGAGAATGACTACGAGCCACACAATGCAACGAAGTGTTGCTTTTGTTCCATCTCATCATCAGTATGGATTCCGCAGTATCATAAAATTGAGAGTTGTCAAGAATTACATCTTTTCATTCATTTATTTTTTTTTATCAATAATGCAGAGATTCTATTAATAATAAAGGCAAGATAGAGGAAGAAAACAACAAGACAGTACACGAAGGGTGTACAGAATACCCTGGAAACAGAAATAAAGAGGCCTATGCTGACACTCTGAAAGCCCCACTAGACATATGGCAGAACCAAACAAGAAAGATAAACCCCAACAAAAACCTAAATTCACCCAGAAAACTACAACATTGCCTGCTTCCCAGACCAATTTCCAAAGGAATCATCTCCCAACACAATCGAAGTATCGAGCTGCGGATCAAGAAGCACCGAACTCCAGCCAATCAAAGTAGAGACCACCTTCTTAATAACAAAAGAAACATGCATTTCCTTACCATTGAAGGTTTTGTTATTATGCTCAAGCCATAATGACCAGCAAACAACTGCTGGATACATATTCCATAAACAGTCAAGACAGCTCTTGGACTTCTTCCAACCCCAACAAGCCAAAGCATCCTTTATCTTTCCAGGCAGGACCCAAACTCTTCCAAATCTGAACAGAATTGGCGACCAAACCTTCCGAGTTACATGACAATGAAGAAGAAGCTGATCAACAGATTCTGCATCTGCCTTGCACATTACACATTGATTAGGGATAACCGATCCACGATGAATTGAATGATCAACAGTCAAAATCTTATTTAGAAATGCCAACCAAAGGAAAAATTACACTTTTGAAGGAGCTTTAGACCTCCAGATAATGTTTCCAACGTTAGAATCATACCTGCCCTGAAAAAAGATAAATAAAATGACTTTACTGAGAAACAGCCACTATCTCGCCACTTCCCAAATCTGGTGTCCATGCCCCCACCAATTGATACTCCCTCCAAAAGACTAAGAAGTGATGACATTGGCTCTAACTCACAATCAAACAAAGGATGCCGAAGCGGAATGTTCCACGACCCATCTTGCTAATCCAGACATGCTTGTTCACTGCCATGCACCCCATACAAGTCCGGAAAACTGACACAAAGAGGGGATTCCCCCCTCCACACATCTTCCCAAAACTTGACCCTCTTGAGCTTCATATATAAGGCAGATTCATTCATGCTTGAATATTATTTCTTTCACTTTCTCAATCATTGAATCCCACGTCTTGTACACGAGATTTAAAGTTGAGCGATTAGAGTCACACTCCCTCAACATACAAAGAATTTGCTAGATAAACTCCAAAATATGATCATCCTTGTCCCACCATTTGTCACTAACGATGCATTCTTTGATCTTTGATGCTTTTTCTACATCTCCAACATCTTTATAACATTGACAATGTTCAGACAATCATTGACTCTAATGCTTGTTTCATCTTTCTAACTCTGTCCCATCATTTGAATAGCCATTGCAAACCTTATTTTCAATCATCCCTAATAATATCAAGCTTGAAAATCTTGAAAGATTGATAACACCATTGAGATGTTAGAAATAAAGTTCCTAATCAACCTTACATCAGTGTCGATTTGTGCAATACACTTACATTGTTCATAAGTTTGGACATTATCTTTTGTCTTATGCGGTGAACAAATATTTTTCAATGCGAGATTAGGTGTATACACAACACATGGTGTCCAAAATATGTGACGATGGGCTTCTTCAACTAAGAGACCTATAGATCTACAAACCAGTGCATTATCCGTGATAAGTTTCACCACTTGTTCCTTTCCAACTTCCAAAATAACATCTAAGAACAGTTTTGACATGTAGGTACTATCCTTAAATCCTCCACTTGCATCTATTTCATTTTTAAACATTGGCTGACCTTGAGAAACCGCCATGATTTTTATAAATGGTGGTCATTGAACATCTGTCCAACCGTCTAAAACTATAGCAGCACCTTTCAAATTTCATGATGTTTTGATAGGTTTCATCATTTTCTGTAATGTTTGACTTCTGTCTAACAAGCAAGGTGATTGAGTATCATGTGAAGGGGGAACCTAACCACCTAAATTATGATTAGCAGCATATGTAATGACAGCTCCAAAATATGGAGAATGAATGAGATTAAAGGGGAGGCTAGAGGCATAAAACATTCATGCAATTCTACAATCCAACACATCCCTTGAAGCAGTATCAAATGACTTTGCAATATTACAATTAGATATTTTTCTCTTCTTCAAAATTTCTTTCAAATCGATTTCTAGTAATGTTATGGAGGCTGCCCGAACTGTTGCATCTGTTAATGACTTTCTCCTCTCCGCATTTTCTTGTTATTTCTTCAATATTTTTAACAATCTTTCATCCACTGTTGAGCATTTTTTAAGACTACCCCTTGCGATTTCTAGGAGATGAGACTTCACCCTAGTATATGAACCGGTAAACTTCTCTTTACTTTGTTTATACTAAATATGCCAATTTCCTCTCCCACCTGATCCTTTAGAGAGTTTTTCAACGTGATTCCTTAAAGGAGCTTCTACATTTTCTGATGTCATTTTCCCTGCTAAGACATTTTAAGTTCAAAACCCTTTTTGGAAATTATCGTTGCTTAACTCATAAGAATACAAAAAATAAAAACTATTTTGTTATAGAATGAAAAAAAAAAAAGGAGAATGTCTTGGTAGATATTTCTGTGGAATCATATTGAGAAGATGACACCTTTTCTTTTTGGAAAAATGTATGGCTTGTTGAACTAGTAATCACAGTAGTATCGTTGTCTTCAAAGGTGTAAAATGTAAACAAACAAATGAATATGGGGTCTGAAGATTCCCTCCATTAGAGCTTTTGAAAAGGGAAAAAACAAACAATAGTATTAAAATCGGTGAAGAAGATATGCATACTTTTTTCAAAACTGTGGTGCAAGTAAGTTGGGATTTTTTTGTTTTTGTTTTTTCTTCTATCTGATGTAAAAAGATCTAATCTCCTTGGGTTTGAAGAATATACAATTAAATAAATATAGGGACTGAGAATCCTCCTCCAGTAAGGAAAAAGAAACAAGCAATAATATTAAAGTAGACAAAGAAGAGATGCATACATTTTCAAGAATTTGGATGCAGGTAAGTTGGAATCTTTTTGTCTTTTCTTTTCCTTGGTTTATGAAGATTTGATCTCCTTAATTTCTCGGCCAAGAAGAAAAACCTCCACTTTTTTTTTCCTCGTCGCAACTCGTTTTTAGTGCATTAGGGCTTCTTAATGGGTTAAAAGGAGAGCCATTGGTTTAAAGATAGTTAATGTTTGTGATTGATCATTTGTCACATCAAGAATCTATATTTGCTTTTTTTTAAAGATTAATATAAGCTAATGTAATGTTAGATATTTAATTTTATTTTGTAAATCCCTCTTTTGATTTTGCTGACAATTATAAGTTAATGAAGTGTTGCTCACTTTTTAAATTGGTACCATGTGACTAGTATTAAATTGTTGCACGTGCTTACATGTACATGTATATATAATAAGCTTGTTTGCTAATTAATATTGTACACATGGCTAATCTAGAGGGTCCCTTGTCAAGCACTCCAGATAGAGAAACTTGTTGTGACACTTAACTCACATGCAAGCTTATTTACATGTACATGTAAATATAATAAGCTTGTTTGCTAATTAATAATGTACACATGGCTAATCTAGAGGGTCTCATGTCAAGCTCTCCAGATAGATAAACTTGTTGCGACACTTAACTCACACATGCAAGCTTATTTAAGGGACTCCACTTCTCTACGTGTATAATCGGTCAACCCAAGTCACATACTAAGTTTCAGTCCTAAAGACATTTTTCACGTTGCATAAGTGATTCACATAAAATCAACATTTTTCTTTGTTTAAAACTTAAGAAACATTAAAAAATTAGAAGACCATTGATACAAATACATGTGGCAAGGCCTAATACACATGTACTACTGAGGCCTTTATAGTTTAAAATATTGTATACTTGGCTTATCCAGAGGGTCCCCTATCAAATGGACGGTCTGGATTGTATACAGACTTTCCATGGGCGGAGCAATGAGAGTTGATATGTTCATTGGGATTCCTTGGAGTAGATGCTATGTAGCGATCCATGATATATTGTAATGTTGCAGTCTTGTGTTTTTTCTAATCCTTCTTTCCTTTATGTCCATACATTGCTTGGTTTGCGTAATTTACCTTTGGGTAAATTACAAATACACCCCCTTGAGTTTGGTGTAATGATAATAAGTATATCTCAAACCTTAAACATCACAAATACCTCCCCTATAGTTTGCAACTATGAAACAACAACCTCTTCCATTAATAACCATCTATAAAGTAATGGAATATTTGCTTGTTGTTCACATCGGCATGTTCTTCCTTCTACTTTTCTGTTTATACTTTGTGAAAACAGAACTTGATTTCTGTATTTCTTATCTCCATTTCATTTACAAAGAGTGTATCCTATTATATAATACAAAAGGAAACTTACAGAGAAGAAATCTCCTAATCACACAATCAAATCCCTAACTACTGTGCTACTAATTAGGAACAATAGTTACACGGAAAGTTTGGGATTTCTACACTCCCCCCTCAAGCTGGATCATATATGTTAATCATATCCAACTTGCGTATGAAATCATCGAAACTTTGTCTTGAAAGTCCTTTGGTGAAGATATCTCCAGTTTGATCTCTTGTAGGAACAAAAGTCGTGCAAATGATACCCTTCTCAACCTTTTCTTTGATGAAATGTCTGTCCACCTCTATATGTTTGGTCCGGTCATGTTGCACTGGATTAAGTGAGATATTGATTGTTGCTTTGTTATCACAATAGAGTTTAATAGGAAACTTTACTGTGACTAGCAACTCTTCCAAGAGTTTCTTCAACCATAAGACTTCACACATCCCTTGTGCAACTGCCCTAAATTCTGCTTCTGCTCTGCTTCTAACCACTACATTCTGTTTCTTACTCCTCCAAGTCACCAAATTTCCCCATACAAAAGTGCAGTAACCTGTAGTGGATCTTCTATCTTCAACTGATCCTGCCCAATCCGCATCTGTGAATACTTCGACATCCCTACATTCACTCTTCTTGAAGAATAATCCTTCACCTGGTGAACCCTTAAGATATCTGAGTATCTTATATACTGCTTCCATGTGGGTTTCCTTCGGTGAATGCATGTGCTGACTCACAACATTCACTGCAAATGCGATATCAAGTCTGGTGTGAGGTAGATAGATCAGCTTCCTGACTAGCCTCTGAAATCTGTCTTTGTCGACCGATTCCCCATCATGTTCTGCTCTTTTTCCTACTTCAATTGGAGTGTCACTAGGCTTGCATCCAAGCATGCCGGTTTCCTTCAGTAGATCAAGGGCGTACTTTCTCTGAGAAACACTATTCCCTTTCTTTGATCTAGCAACCTCCATTCCCAAGAAGTATTTCATATGTCCAAGATCTTTTACTTCAAATTCTTTGGCCAGAATGTTCTTCAGTCTTTCCATTTCGACCACATTATCCCCGTTTAGGATTATATCGTGGACATATACAATCAGAATCATCTGTCTTCTATTTTCAGCTTCCTTGAAAAACATAGTGTGATCCGATTGCCCTTGCCGATATCCCTGACTCTTCAGCACTTGGGAAAATCTGTCCAACCACGCTCTAGGGAACTGCTTAAGACCATATAGAGAATTTCTGAGTTTGCACAGTCTGTTGCCTTCATGCCCTTTACTGAAATCTGGTGGAATCTCCATGTAGACCTCTTCTTCTAACTCGCCATTGAAAAATGCATTTTTAATGTCGAGTTGTTGAAGAGGCCAGCCTAAATTTACTGCCAAAGATAGGAGAACTCGAACTGTATTCAGCTTTGCTACTGGTGCGAATGTCCCTGTATAATCAATGCCAAAAGTCTGTGTAAAGCCTTTGGCAACTAGACGGGCCTTGTACCGTTCTAGAGTTCCATCAGCTTTATAC
>JAUPMG010042505.1:0-14194 GCA_031762675.1 Pachysandra terminalis | reverse complement strand
CACAGATGATATGGCCCTAAGCAATGTTGAAGAATGCAGTGGAATTGACAATGAATGTTATGTGATTGTTAGTGAAGAACAAGTGGTAGATGGAGTTGCCAACTTTGTTGCTAGATGCATTCTTTCAAACCCAAAAGCTAAGGTATATAATTACCAAAATAATTTGTTCAGACACCACTTTATATGAAAGTATCTAACATATATTGGCTACCTAAATTGCAGACATTAACTCCAGTGGAACTGCAGAAAGGTAAGTCCTTTACTTGAATCATTTGATCTAAAGTGATCTACGTATCATGATGAGGCATTCTTGTGGACAATTCGTCTAATAAAGTAGTATAGGTGATATTATAGTTATACAATATGAAATGAGTAGCTGACTATAAATTGCTTATTGTCAGCTCTCTCTCTCATGTTTTACATCATATTGTTGGTAATGGCACCTGTACATCTGTACATGCTTTATATATCATGCTTACATATACACATATTATATATACACACACTAGCGGGTGGCACGTTAGTACTGCACGTTGATAAATATTTAGAACATGTTTACCTTTTCTTTTTTCGCCACATCATTTACTTTTTTTATAACTGAAATGAGGTGGGAATGATTATTTTAAAAACTTAACCATCGCCTCTTAGAATAAACCAAAAGACAATATTAATCTTAATAATATTAAATACTTTATCATATTTATTATACTAAGGTTACTTCTAGAAAATTTAAAAATAAAAAATAAAAAATAAAAATCTGGCACACTTTACGATACACCCTTTCCCTTTATATATATATATATATATATATATATATAGAGAGAGAGAGAGAGAGAGAGAGATAAGATCAAGGGGAACTCGTGTTGAATCAACACTGTTCGATTATTCTTAGATACATAAACAGAATTGTTTAGTACTAATGAACATTTTTTACATTATGAAAGCACTTTGCAGTTACACTATGTTGTAAAGAATATAATTTCCTAGTGCTTCTTTCCCTTGGTTGGAATTTGATTTCTTTGATCCTAAAGAATTTAGAAGTTCGTTGAGTTTACAAGTTTTGATGTCTAATGGGTTTCTGGATAGTAGTTTAATTTAACTTCCCAAGGTGTTGTTTGAAGGTAACTTGGTTGTTTCATGATTTGTTCATTCATGTCCTGGAATTTGGAAACTTTCAGCTGTGGCTAAGGCATTGAGTAGCATGAACAAATTCGAGAAGATCATGAACATGTGGCATGCTGGAACCATGTTTTATGCCCTTGCGACCTGGGGAATTGCTCTAGCAGGGTAAGCATTCACTTGTTATGTTACTATTTTCTTGTAAGAATCACATCATAAAACAAAAGCAATAGAATGCAGATCTTCCTTGCAAGTGAGATCTTTTTTTTTTTGGTAAGCAACATGCAATTGAAAATTAGTTCGAAAGACTTTACTACACAAATTCCTAAATTATGATTGTTTGATTTTTTCTTTTTTTTTTTTTTTGCAGGTTGTATAGGCCTCACGCCTTCTTAA
Source organism: Pachysandra terminalis (assembly GCA_031762675.1). NCBI lineage: Eukaryota > Viridiplantae > Streptophyta > Magnoliopsida > Buxales > Buxaceae > Pachysandra > Pachysandra terminalis. Next base: position 12,679 of record JAUPMG010042505.1, on the reverse strand, counting down.
AAGTAGCTGTAAAGGGGATTCAAGCATCCAGCAAAATTGTTATGAAGGCTCTCTGAAGATGGATGAGGCCATATTATATCAACACATGGATAATGTTGATACTGTAATGTAAATGCTTGTCATTTCCTCCAGTTTCTTCTCTTGTACAGCCAACCAATTTGACCAACTCCCTCCCTCCCTCATTACACAAAGATATTCCTTGTAAAATGGTGCTTGCTTCTGTATCTTTCCTTTCAATCTCCTTGTGATTTTAATAATTAATTTCTGTGAAATGGTTGATGATCCTTATTTATTTCGCATTTGAAATGAAATATATCCTGTGGGATTGGATCTGATGCAACAATGATAAGAATTACATGGTTGTAGACTTGCTATTAGAAATGTATGTACAAATACCATAAGCTCTGTGAAAGTTTCATGTCACCATTCTCCTTACAAGTCACTGTATAATGAACTGGCTCCAGATCCTCATGAGTAGAATCCTTCCTTGTGAAAAAACCAACAAACCTGGGTTCAAATTCCATTATAAGGATGAAATATTATTTACTTTGAAAGTAATGATACATTAATTATTTTAAAGTTCTTTTTACAAAAAGATGGTAAATGACAATCAACAAAATCTTAATGTAATTTTTATAAACGTAAGAGGTATTCCTTGACAAACTACTAAAGAAATCCCCCAACCAACAAGGCTTGGGTGAAAAGAACATATATTACACAAAATGTGTTAAACTCAAGATCCCTGGAAGAACATTCATCTGACAATGCTTCGTTTGACATTGCTGACTGCAAATTAGCTCAGGTATCCACAAAAAATCATGTGTTGTAGACTTCTGATTGTTCATCCTGCTGTTAAGACCATCAAAGTATCGAAAACAAAAATGGCCCAAACTCCACAACTTTCGACACTGGATAAGTCAATATATTCAAAATCAGCACCTCTCAATATGCACTTGCAAATGGCAACAGATGTTCTTCTGCAAAGCATAAATTGTAGTATCGAGTGGCATTAGTACTTTCCATACTAGTACAGATTTTTTTTTTGTTTCTCAAAGAGCAGAGAAAAATAAAGGATATATATATAATCTAATCCCTTATGGCAGATTAGTTATCCAATGAGCAGGGTGTACAAGAAGTACCTGAAAACTAACTGAAAGAATGTCTATCAGATAGTAAAATTATGTCTCTGGTGTCTTTCTTTTCCTATCAGCTGATGAGGTAACATCAGGATTGACCTGACCAAAAACAGACCTGCACCGTGCCAAACATCACCACTTAACCTTAACATAGGCAGAAAAATGGAAAAAATAAGGTATCACTCGATAATTTGATAGCACTTTGTGAGATCAAGAAATATATATCGCATATACATGTCTCCCCCCAAAAATAATAATCATTTAGTGGGTAAAGTTTCATTGATGTACAATAGACTGATCTTACCACACCTGCCAATCACAAATGCATATCCAATCTCATCTAGACTTTGTTTAACTATAATTACCACCTGTGCGATTGTACCAAATCATGCTGCAAATTTCAGGAATGGAATAAGTTCCAGAAGTCAACATTCTTTCAGACAACCCAAGTCCCACAGCAAAACACTGTAGATAAAGTGGTGATGTATCCTAAATTATGTTTTCTATAATATCATAAGATTTCTAAAAACATCACAGATAATGTATTAGAGATCATCTCCACCATAAGCACATTGGTACTGAAAATGTGAGATACAAAAGAATTCATTAATTAGTATCAGTAACAGAAATAAAAACTTCAATAAAGGTAAATATTTCATTCTGTGGGTTGACGGCACCAATGAACAAGCAATGCAGTCCAGAACACTATAAAAGGAAGCACCTGTGGTTCAAGACAGTCCCTATTACATGCTTTGAAAGCCAGCTAAATGGAGTAGTTGGTCTACTTGAGGACAACCCTCCAAGCAGAATAGACAGGACCCTTACAATCCCTTCCACCAACCTAGGGATGTAAATGGGTCGGGCAGCCCGATTGAGCCTTGTCCAGGTACGGCAAGGGATGTAAATGGGCCAGCCTGATTTGGTCAGTGCAGTCTGAGACGGGCCGGATCAAACTTTAGAAAATCCAGGCCTAGCACGGGGACCACGGCACGGGATGGGACGTGTCAGGCCGTGTTGGGCCGCCTGCTCAGCATATGTGAAAAATAACATTGAAAAAAAAACTTATAAAAAACATATAACTTTATAGAAACCTATTTACAAATTTTCAAAAAAAATAATATAAAAACCTTATTAATTTGTTTTTTTAAAATATAGTTTACATGTATACAATTTATACCCACCCTAGTCTATATGTTTTTAAATATATACAAACTTATAACTACACAAACCTATTAATTTGTAAAACCTAATAAAACACAGTTTATAAATTTATAACTAACATAACTTATATATAAATTATTTGCTTATATTATATTTATTTAACTTATATAACTAATATTACTTGACTAATATAAGTGAACAATAGTTGTTCAACAACCTAACAAGTAACAATAGACATGAAGAAAAAAATCTCATTTTATTTATTGAGGATTTGGGTTGACACTATAGTTTAAGCACATCCCAACTAGGTCAGCACCCACTCACCTATCTTTCATTTGCATAGTGAAGATATTATTGATATAAGTAACCCACAACCACAAGTAAGTCAACCATTAGTTGACATTGATGAAATTAGATCATTACTTACACAACTTTTTAATCCATATCAATCACAATTAGGTAATAATATTACACCACAAGTTCAAACAACTCCACAATACATAAATCTGATCTATCTTCTAGTATAATACACCATATTAGTTTAATGGGAAAACAATTACAAGGTAGTAGTACATATTCAGAACTATCACTTTACTTGGACACCAAGCTATTAATTTTTAATACTACAAAAGAATATGATAATTTTGATTGTTTAGCTTGGTGGAAAGTAAATACAACTCAATATCATGTGCTTTCCACCATAGCTCGTGATCTACAAACGGAATCAGCTTGCAGTGCAGGTGGAAGAGTGGTGAACGAATACTGAGGAAGATTAACAATGGAGAGTTACATCTGCCTGAGGGATTGGTTTAATGCTGAAGATTGGATACAAAACGAGCCTGATTGAAACTCACTTGATGTACAACTTGAAAATTTAGAACTTGATTCGTAAATTTTTTATTTTTTGCTCAATGTAATTTTTTTTCTTTTTCGGTTAGAGTTTATAAATAATTGTAGATGATAGATAAGTGAGTGGGTGCCAACCTAGTTGAGATGTGCTCATGCTATAGTGATGCAATTATCAATCGAAATCCTTTGCACAATTTTGAACCAATAAATAAAATGAGATTTTTTTCACGTCTATTGTTAGGTTGTTCACTTGTTCACTTATATTAGTTAAGTAATATTTATTATAAATAAATATTTTATAGACGTTAAATAAATATAATATAAGATTTAAATAAAATCAAGTAATTTATATAAATTACTTAAATAATTTATATAAGTTATATTAGTTATATTTTATAAACTGTGTTTTATTAGGTTTTACAAATTAATAGGTTTGTATAAGTTATATATATAAATATAATTATATATATAAACTATATGTTAGATAAGGTTTTTATAAGTTTCTATGCTCTTTTATACAGTTTGTATAACTAATATTTAGTTTATACTTATTATTATTTATACCTTCTATAAACTAGTTCCCAAACTAATTATTATTATTTATACTTATTAGGTAATAAGTTCATAATCTTAGTTTTTTTATAAACTAAAATTTGTACATATTATATATAGTTTATAAATCTTATAGTTTATATCAAGCTGTTAGTACATATAAAACTTAGCTTATATATAAATTTTTATATATAATTAGATATGTAATTAATTTAAATATAAATAAAACTTAGTTTATAAAAATGGATCAGCCTGTCGCGGTCCGCAACATGATTTTTGTCGTGCCAGTCGTGCTTCGGGCCGGCATGGCCCAGCCTGTGCCATGGGTCATGTGTCGTGCGGGCCTAGGGTTTGAACATTTTGGTCTGACATGGTACAGCTCAGACTGGGCCGCACGCCGTGTCGAGCAGGCCCATTTACATCCTTGCACCAGCCCAATCTTTTAAAATGGAATGTGACGATCAGAAGACACTGGATAGGCATGATATAATTGATTAAAAGTTTTAAGCATAGAGGAATCAGTATGTAATCTAAAAAAAGGCACCCACGTTAAGCACTACAATAACTCTACTATAACAAGAATCAGAGCAACTCCACTATGGAACTTTATTCCCCACTTGTACAACTATAGGACTAGGTGGAGTGAGTTGAGATACTAAGAAAAATAACTACTGTTCACAGATTACTCCTTGGGACGGCTTCCAGAATTTCCAGTTTGCCTCAGTAACATGTTCCAATGCACTTGCAACGAGGAAGGACTCCTAACTCTGTTTGAAAGTTGGCCTAAATGAACGTGGAATTCAATTTTTTTTTTTTTTTTTTAAACTTCAAAAAGTATATCCACCAGAAATGAATTCAGGAAAACACATACTGAAAATTTTCAAGGGTGAAAACTTGCTTACAAGCTTTGTATATCCTTCAATGACACTAAGGATAAGAAAAACACAACCATGATTACAAACCCATATCCCAAGTTCATCTCATATAACCATGGAAAATATTAAATTGACCAGCCGTCCAGATTTTAAGAATATGCCAACATTTGACACACTTCGGGTGACTAATCCAACCTTCTCTTTACTGATCAAAAAAAAAAAAATCCAACCTTCTCTTTGATTCAAGATAGCCAGTGTTTTAAAACCCAGACACGAACAGACAGTGGAAACAGGAGGATCTGGCCTTCACAGCAGGTCATTTTGACTTTACCCAGCTATTGATTTTTAATTTTTTTTTTGATATATACTTCTCTTTTGAGTAGAAGTTGTCTCATCAATCTTGTTGACTTTGGGAACAGTTTTAATGAATACTGACTCTCCCGAGTAAAGTTGCACGAGGCTGGCTCAACGGGTGCCCAAGACATGCCCTTCAAAGAAAGGGCTTGGACTGCCTATGGAAACATGTAGGTTAAGTTTGGGTTTAAAATTGGGTCCCAATAGATAAGAGGGCCACACTAGGTACTAAACTATTATGTAGATATGGTAAGCTTAGGCTATGTAAAAGGCTAATGGTCTAGCCCAAATGATTACCATTGGGATGGACTTGGCTGTATTACTCCGCATGTGACAAGCTGGGGTTTATATCGGCTTGGCCTAAACCCAGTCCACATGCACCAGGACACTGCATCAGGTTCTAAAACACTTTGTACTGATCTTGTCATATTCGTACTTCAAAGCGGCCAGTTCTGTACCTTATAATATCAAACTCAATGTGGAAATGATCGTTGATAACAGAATACTTGGCATTTAATACTAATTCAGCTGTGACCCATGGAACACTTATGAAGTGAGATTTCATGAAAGCACCTTCAAATTATATTTGCAAAAGGCAACTGCTTACCCACAAGTTGAACATTTTTTGTGATGCTTGCAGAATATAGACAAACAAACAGAACAGATATAGCCCATGTCAATGGTCTTTTTATGGCAGAAACACCTGCAAGATTCACAGTATTGATCGGTTAGCAAGCAAGCAAACATAAGACAAATAGGACATCTATCTGATATTGACAGGATAATTAGATGGATGACTGTCCAAGACAAATAGTAAAGAAGAAGAGTTCCATGAATACATGTAGAAGTATGTATTTCAAGGCAAGATTCACAGTATTGATCGGTTAGCAAGCAAGCAAACATAAGACAAATAGGACATCTATCTGATATTGACAGGATAATTAGATGGATGACTGTCCAAGACAAATAGTAAAGAAGAAGAGTTCCATGAATACATGTAGAAGTATGTATTTCAAGGCATTAAACAGTACTAAAAGTTACCAGAAACAAACCAGACATGGTTGTAAGGGGAACAAGAGATACAAAACATGGAGCTCAGCAATTGTCAACATATTCATCAGGAAAAAATAATAATAACTGTCAACAACATTGATTTTTTTATCAATAACGAAGAGAATATATCAAGGAGAGCAAGGAAAAACAAGTACAACAGAAGTTTGGGAGTAGGTTCCCCAAGACAAGGAACCACCACTCAAACAACCCCAACAAACAGAAGTAAACAAAAAAAAAAAAAAACACTACCAGCTTTACAAAAGTCACTACCACTACCACTACCACTAGCAGAACTACATCAAAGCAACCATCTCATAACATCTGGTGATGTCCGAAATCGAAAAGTCCTTGAATTCTGGTAAAACACCTGTCCAAGCTGCCGCCATCTCCAAGATGATGTCTACATGTGATCTTGAGCTCCTCCATGTGTTCTCGAAAATTCTTTTGTTCCGTTCTCCCCAAATCTCCCATAAAATGGTAAACAATACTACCCAATACAAGATAAGTCCCCTCTTCCCTAAAAAAGGGAAGCCAAGATAGATCCCCCACCAGAGATCAGACCAAAACTGAATGGATAAACCAGGCCCCACAAAAAATCTTACCTTACTGAAAAAATCAGGAAATAAAGCTGTGATACCTTTCCAAGCACTAGCCAAATTGATGCGAGCCTTGGGGTTGACATCCCATTCATTGTCATGAGAACCATACTTGCTTGCCATGATGGTACGGCACAAGGCCTCCCTCTCTGTGCTACTTCTCCACAACCATTTGTAAGAAGCCGAAAAATCATAAATAGAAAATTATTTTATTAATAAGAGTATATTAGTAAATTAAAAGTATTCTAATATGAAATATATCCTTAAACACTTTTACACTTACTATATATGTATTAACTTTTAATTAAGTTATTATATGAAGACCTTGTATGATCACACATCAAAGCATAATCTATTGTTTGAGGCTTAATTAATTAACATTAGGTTTAATTAATTAGTCTTGGGCTTAATTTAAAGGAATTGGGTTTATTTAATTAAATTAGGCTTAAGTAATTAACTATGGGATTTAATTAAATCAATTAAGTAACTTAATGAGCTTAAGTAGTTTCGTTGACTCCCAAAACATTTAAAATATACATTGGAAATTCGTTTTAAAATTAACAAGTTCTACAAAACATGAGTTAAAGTTGAATTAGGAGTCTCTAATAGCCTAAAATAGAAGTATACTAGTTGCACTAGGACTATAGGTTGTTTCAAACACCTAATACTATAACTATAAAATTTTTAGGTCAATCTAAACCTAGGAAAAGATAACAAAACGTGGGAAACCTTTGGGAAAAGAGATCAAGCATCTCTAAACCCTAGAAGCCCCTATAAGATCAAGTGAAGAAGAAGAATCAACAATAAAATTTTGTAGTTCATGTGAGTTTTCCTTTCAACTTCTTGTGTATTTAAGCCTATGCAAGTGTTATAACATGAAAGAATTCTTGTGTGTGATTGGTAAACCCTTTCTCATGTTTTTATATGTAAAACCCAAAAATAAAGATTGAGAAAACACCACAATATGCTAAGAAACCTATAGAAGAACAAAAACTGAGATTTTGATCAAAATTGAAGTATTGATTTAAAGATTAGATGAAAGCATGATTAGACTCAATAATTCCATGTTATAATCACTCTTGTGCTTGTTAAGAACATTGTGTTTCAAATTTGAAGTGATTCTGATATGTATATCAAGAGTTATGGCCAAAATACTCATCATCCGTCAAAGCTAAAAACCCAGAAAACTCACTTTGGTCGACCCTTCGGCTGACCGAAGACCCAACCGAAATTCATGTCCAAAAGCCCTGCTCTCAGGTTGGTTGACCGAAGCACCTCGGCTAGCCGACCACCCAACCGAAAATAATCAAATTTGCGTTTTTAAGTTAGATTTAACCTCACTAAATTCTACTTAACCTATACATGAAATTTTAAAAAGTTTGGCACATATCCCAGACTTCGGCTGATCGAACACACAACCGACCACCCAGCCGAAACCCCCTTTTCAACAATTTGACCTATTGGACACCTGTATAATGTGAAATTAGGTATGTAGGAAGAGTTTCCAAGTACAAGGATTTGAATTACATATTTTGACCTACCTATACCCCATAATTAAACCTATTGAAGCTTTGACCATAGTGTGTATTACCAAACCTAAAGGTGATTAGTATGTTAAACTCATTATAACTTGTTTTGGGCTTGAGATTAGAATGTCTATATGATATTATTGAACACCTGCACATAGTGTATTACCAAACCTAAAGGGGATTAGTATGTTAAACTCATTATAACTTGTTTCAGGCCTAAGATCAGAATGTTTAGATGATATTATGATGTATGTGTGTGCATTTAGTAACTCTTTGTAAGGTATGTGCACATAGTATCTGTAACATCCCAAACCTTAGAGATCTCATTGGAGTCCCTATAAGATTCGAAATATGACTATCACCCCATTCCATATGGGAGTGGTAGTCAATACATTGCCAAACATATTGAATACATTAAGATAATTATAAAATCTGAAAAATAAATATCCTTAAAAATAATCCACTACATCAAACAGCAAAACAGTGAAAATAAACTACTCCTAGTCTCATGCTTCAATCAAAACCTATCAACTCATCAAATCTAATCCTAAATATTGTCATCCATCTTGGTCATCATAGTCCTGCTGTCCTCCATCTATAGATCCTGAAATATGTTGCTTAAAAATGCAAGCTACACTTAGCTTGTAAGTAAACAAATCAAAACAATATTTAAGATTGAAGTAGGGACAATGCCACTCTTCATTGGTATTCCTATAGACAAAAATAGAATATTAATATATGCAATATGATATGATGTAATATGCAATGAAATATGATATGATGTGATGTGCAATGCAACATGATATGTTGGTTCAATTATTAATGAATGCAATGCATGCTCATGCAACAATGTATATAATCACCACATATGATTCAAGCACAATCATATGAATGCAATATGCATGTTGTTTGACATTCGAGTAGTGTATGTCTCACACCAGATCTAACTACACTACCCACGATGTCCCACTAATGTGAATTCATCCCCCCAAAACAAGGTCATGATAGTAAACTATTCTATGTGTGCATCATAGTTTCTAGGGGCTGCGACCTAATGGGTACAATCCCCACTCTTATTTTCGATCACAGGAACATATCCAGAGCCTCATTAATGTGAAATTTTCCTTGTGATTCATACAATACCCGATCTACTAACAGAATTTCACTCAGTCATCCGTCCATCAAGATAGGAATAAAGATTGGTTTATTGGGATAACGACTCCCTCACCACATGCAAATCAATCCATCTGGGACTTCATCACCAATATTATAATTCTCAGATTATAATATCACTCATTATACCCATAAATTCCAGCAATATGGAATTATGGGGTCAAGTCAAAGCATTAGACCCAATCAAGGTCATCATGCTCCATCAGTATATGCTATGCAAGTGTATTGTGCACATTAACTAAACAATCAATTTGTGTACATGAACAAGTATAATTTAAGCTATAAAATATGATCATAATGAGTTTTGAAGTGATAACAATCTAAATCAAAATTTCACATGTTGGGCAAACATAGCAAATTCTCCTCAATAGGTCAATTATGCAAAATATTCATCAAAGTTCATTTCTAACACCACATACAGTTTCAATTAGGTCCTAGAAACATGCTGGTAAAATTTCATAGCAATCGGAACACTTTCAAAAATTTCAGTATAACGCTGACCCTACCGCTAGTCTGCCGCTGGGGTGATCGGCACACCTAACGGTATACCGTTAAACTTTGGCAGCTTGACCAGTAGCATGAAAATTATTTCTCAAACGATCGGCACCCTAGCAATATGCCGCGCCCTCCATCGGCAGCTCAAGCTATAACCAAAAAAAACACCAAGTGGGTGTCGGCACACCTAGCAGTATACCGCTAGTCTGCCGACGCTGGAAAAAGCCCAGGAAATCATGAAAAAACATAATTGAGTCCTTTTTAAGCAATATTTTATCAAAACACCATTCATGGATTTGAATTCCGAATAAAACCTATAGATTTAAATTACAATTAACATACTTAGCTAACCTTGATCATGGCATGGTACTCAAACCTAGAATATTATACTTTTCATTATGTTTTGATTAAGGAGTAGAAAAAAGAGAATTGTATTAGATATGCTATGTCATACTCAAGGAATATGACATACATACCTAGTTCATATTAAGTTGATTAAGCTGTTGTACCCTAAGTCACACAATCCGTGTCTTAAGGGGGGCATTCTGGCGCTCAGAACGCGAATCTGAGTTTTAAGTGCGGAAACGTCCCCAATCTGCAGATTTGACTTTTCAAATCTGCGGATTTGACTTTATAACTCACGGATTGGGTAAAATCATAAAAATATGTGAGTTATCTTGTAAATTTTTAAGGGGAATTTTGAAAATAAAAAATAGATGAGTTTTATTCTGAAAATAAGCTTAAATTAGATGAGTTTTTTTAGGGGTTTTATGAAAATATAAAAATAGATGAGTTTTGTTATAAAAATAAGCTTAATTAGATGAGTTTTTGACGGGTTTTATGAAAATATAAAAACAAAATGACTTTTATTCTGAAAATAAGCTTAAATTAAGTGGATAGAAGGTCAAATTGATGGGTTGTATTATAGGAATTAGGAAACTAAGTGCTTCACACACAATCATAACTCTCATTAGTTATAATGTGTGGCTAGGATTTCATAGGAACACTTATATAATTTAATGGCTGAGATTTAATTTAGATTAATACTAATTACAATTTAACTAGGATTCAAATTAAATAGATAACTAATGATTAGTTTAACTAAGACTAAGACACTAATTCAATGGCTGAGATTTAGATAAGGACAATACTAGTTCTAATTAAGTTAGGATTGTGTAATTAAAAGAGGATAAATATTAGTTCAACAAAAACAAGGACTCTTAATTTAAATTATGCCATTTTTCTTGTACATGTGGTTGAGCATAAGAATGGAGATTGGAATAGTTTTGGACATGAATTATAGTTTGCATGTAATATAAACAGACGTTCTGTAGGCGCTCTGGACCACAAGTTATTTTCAAGTTTGGCGTTCTCGCTCTCTCGCTCCCGCTTTCGCTCCCCCCGCTTGGCGTTCTGGTGACTTAGGCTGTACCTCTTCTTCTTTCTCTCTCTTCTCTTTGAATTATGGTTCATACGACCAGCTCTAGTGTTTATATAATTTTTCTGTTTTTAGTTTGTATTAATCTAGGAGTCCAAGTTAGTTTGGATTTAGTATTCATTCTCTACCGTTAAATTAGATTAGTTAGATCCTAGCCATTAAATTAAGAGTCCTTGTTTTTGTTGAACTAATAGTTATCCTCTTTTAATTACACAATCCCAACTTAATTAGAACTAGTATTATCCTTATCTAAATCTCAGACATTGAATTAGTGTCGTAGTCTTAGTTAAACTAATCATTAGTTATCTATTTTATTTGAATCCTAGTTAAGTTGTAATTAATATTAATCTAAATTAAATCTCAGCCATTAAATTATATTAAGTGTTCCTATGAAATCCTAGCCACACATTATAATTAATGAGAGTTATGAATGTGTGTGATGCACTTAGTTTCCTATGATACAACCCACCAATCACAACAAGTCAAAGTCAAACATGATAGCTAATTTACTAAAATGTTAAATTAATCCCTACATTTTGATTAATTACATATTAATCCTATTATTTTAGTTTGGGTTATTACAGTATCCCAAGGTGTGATATGTGTGATTTGTCTAAAGATATGAACTGATTGTGTGTGTGCATTCCTTCCAATCTTAAATAAGATAAGACCTCACCATCTGTATTTATATCTACTGAAACTCATCCATATATATACATAAGTGTGTTCTAAATTCATATATCCTTGTGTGCATTACACTAGCTAGAATCATGAGAATGTGAGTTTGTTGGCAATGAGGAGGACTGCGAGTTCCGACAACAATGAGGAGCTCTAAGGTAGGGAGCGAACGGAGAGATCGCAGTGAGGAGCTCGTTTCCTCGCTGAGAGGACTTTTTCAGGCGGGCTATAGAAGAGAGGAGATCGAAGAAGCTCTAAGGCCCGATTTGCAAAGGAAGAAGGAGGTCAGAGTAGAGAATGTTTCAATTCTTAATCGAGTCAAGAATGTGGGTTCTCCGTCGGGTGCGAGTTCCGGCAGGGCGTTTCCTCGGTCGTACGCCAGTGTCTTAATGGATCACAGCAGTCCTTCTCATATCCAAAGGAATATCGGTGCTTGTCGTAAGAATCTCAGAATCGAAAGAAAGGAATTGTCGTTCGAAGGTTACTGTTACAGCCATACGAGAAAGTGGCTCAGAATTTCGGAACGTAGTGGGCAGTTCTCCAGCTGGATCGTATTGCAAGGAGAAGAGGTAGATTGGTTTTTTAACAAAATGGAGAATATCAATCACAAATCAGGAGTAGGCGGATTTCTGGGGTCGTCGAGAGTTGCAGGAAGAGTTCTTATTCTGGAAAAACGTACCAATCCCAGAGGTGAGTATCTTAGCCTGATGTCCATCAGGAATGAGGCTAGAAATGGTCTCCTCTACCTGCCGAAGGAGGATTTGAAAAGGGGATGGAGCTATGTAGCAGA
>JAUPMG010042484.1:0-14195 GCA_031762675.1 Pachysandra terminalis | reverse complement strand
CCCCCCCCCCCCCCCCCCCCCCCCCCCCCCCCCCCCCCCCCCCCCCCCCCCCCCCCCCCTCGAGAAGACATCTTGTTCAAAGAATGATTGATTCTGTGGGAACTTACTATATTTGAATAGTAACAGCACCGTTGCATTATCATATTCTTTGTTGATATTATTTTGAGTATCTTGTGTGTGATGAACTTGATCTAATTTGCATGTAGAATTAGGCATACAAACCCTTGAAATTGACCATTGATATATAAACCAAAGTGAGATTTGGGAGAGAATGATATACTGTTTGATTGCTTTTCATATTCATCATTATTCATATATTTTATAGATTCTACTATTATATTATCTTGTGTATTTCTCATAACATTAGGATATAAGTAAATACCTTGCTTTGAAGGACTACTCATCTAGGCTTTTCAGCTTATGTTTGTTGATTTATATTTTTCATGATTGAAGATTAGCATATAAAGGGAGAGCTTTGGAAAAGGGAATAGAGAATCAAGATACAGCTCTTGGTTGCCTACTTGCCCAACTCGATCAATCCAACCAAGAGCGTGCTGTCTACTACCTTTTCTGAATATGAAGCCCTTGTTGCAGGCCTTAAAGATGCAATTGTCTTGGGCATCAAACACCTTCGAGTTTTTGGTGATTCTTAAGCTAGAAATTTTCCAAATTAAAGAAGAATGTCTCACTAAAGATCTTAAACTAATCCCCTACAAAAAACTTGTTGACAAATTACTCACTCACTTTGATTACTTAGAAATAACACATGTCTCACGTATACATAACCACTATGATGATTCCATAGCCTCCATAAGCTTTATGCTTCGGCTACCTCTTGAAATTGCCAATTACACTTCCATCATTGAACAGTTCGCCACTCCAGCACATGTCTCTTTTGATGCCCACCAGATAGCTAATGTCACCTCACCTAATACAAACTTAGCACTAGAAAAAAATCCCCGCCCTTAGTTTCATGACATATATCCTTACCTTAAACGCGGTACCCTACCAGCCAATCCTCGTGATAAACTATTAATCCGTCAATGCGCTCAACACTACATCCTTTTAGGAGATACCCTCTATAAATGCTCTTTTGATGGTACCTTGGGTCATAGTCTACTTTCTCATGAAACACAAGAAGTACTTGAAACCACCCATGCAGGGGAATGTGGTGGACATGTCAATGGCCACGCCTTAGCCAAAACAATCCTACGAACAGGCTACTATTGGCCTACAAGGGTTAAAGACTGTCATGAATTTGTTAGACATTGCCATGCTTGTCAATACCCTGCTCCCTCATTCATGCACCTGGTGATGTCCTACAGTCCATCACTATCGCTTGGCCTTTCGTTCTTGGGCCCTTGATTTAATGGACCTTTCCACCTTTCAAATAGATATAAATTTGTCATCACCGCCATTGATTATTTCATTAAATGGGTAAAAGCTACCCATTTATTCCATCAAGATGCTAAATCTGTGGTTACTTTTATTTATAAAGATATTTTATGTCGCTATGGAATTCCTGAATCAATTGTCATAGATAATGGTAAGCCATTCGATAATGATGACGTGACTGAACTGTGTAAAGCCTACCACATAAAATATCATTTTCTACCATTTACAATCCTCAATCAAAATGTTCAAGCAGAAATATCTTATAAAAACATTCAAGATATTCTCACAAAAACTATTAATGAATCCAGAAAAGATGGGTCTATGAAGTTATTACCTGCTCTCCTAGCTTATTGCACATCATTCCATGCACCAACAGGAGCTACACCTTACTACCTTGTGTGGCACAAAAGCTATTTTACCTGTAGAGTTAGAATTAGAATCACTACTGGTTTCACTTCACGAACACACACCATTTGAAGAGCTTCATCAAGCTCGACTCAACCAGTTAAACCTTTTAGAAGAGCACTGTTTACATGCACTTAATCACATGCATGCTTATTAAAAACGATTTGCCCACTGCTATAATAAACAAGTACGACACCGTATTTTTAATGGTGGTGACATAGTTTTGAAGCAATGTTTTCATTGTCAAGGGAAACTCCATCCTAATTGGGAGGGAACAAGCATTATAACCGCTGTTTACTCTCCTTCTATTTATCTTCTAGCCAAAGCGGATGGAACCAGCCTCCCTTCACCTATTAATATCAAGTATTTAAAGAAATTTTATCCTTAGCTTGCTACTTTATTTTTGTTTGACTCCCTTGCACTTTCAACTAGTTATTTTATTTAAATGTTGCACTTTAGATTATTTTTGGGGCATAACCCCTCATATTCTCCAATACTACTCTTTACTTTTGTATGTTATGCTTTTCTTTACTGGTTAACACAACTCATTTACAATTATATAGAAGTAATTCCCTTTCTTCAAATCTACTTTTGGTATTTCCTACCATATTTTCTCTTTTTAAGATTTTCTCTGATGTACTTTTGCAAGTTTTTCGTCATTTTTGTCTTTGCAAGTTATCATAATCCAAGACTGCCCTTTAGCAGCTGTCTTTATGTGCTTGCTACATCAATATGAAGACCTCCATATAGTTGGCTAACTTGTTGCTGCCCCTTTCTTTTACCTTTTTCCCTTCCCTTTCCTTCTTCTTGGGTGTTCCATGTTATCACACGTACCACCCAAGAGGGGAAACCTCTTCACCTATATTCTCATTTCCCCCAAACCCTAAGAAATCAAGAACCCCTTTTCCCGTACTTCTTTATCGCCTATTGAACACAACAAACGACAAAGAGAGACACAATTGTAAATATTATTTTTTTAGACATAAAAAGAAAAAAAAAGTGACTTAAATCAATAAGGGCAAGGGGCAGTCGGGACCACACCACCACGTGCCCCTCTCTACCCTTTATTCTTCTTCTTCTTCTTCTTCTTCTTCTTCTTCTTCTTTCTTCTTCTCATTTCCATTTTCTACAAAACCCTAAGCTAAATCCAGCAACAATGGTTGGATTTTGGCCAAAACCAAAAGTCAGAAAATCCTACCGTTGCAGCAACAGTCAGATTTGGCGGATTCTCCGCGCAAATCCTTGCTCTGAGGTGAGTTTTCCTTCCTTTTTGTTTTTCCTTTTCTTCTTCTAATTTAACCCCAGTGAACCCATTTCTTGATCATACACACACAAAGCTCTCTCTCTCTCTAATAGTCCATTCATCATTTCGTTCTCCCTTTCAATTATTGGGGCAGCGACACACTGATCTTCACACATACCCAAGTCTCCTAACACATCAAAGCTCCATTGGCGGTGTTCCGGTTGATTTCAACATGAAGCGAACCTTCGGAACGATCCAAAGCTGAGAAAATCAATTGTAGAGAAAAACCAGGGAAATCTTGAATCCCCAATTTCATTTTTTTTGCCTAAATATTTTACGGAGAATTCTATAAATACAGTCCAATGATTTCCTTGGTTTGATCTTATTATCTTGTTATAATTTTTTTAGTTCATATTCCTAATCTCATTTTGGGATTCTGATATATAAGAAAAAAAATAAGATAAATTAGTACTCTGTTGGTTTATAAATTGATACAGGTTTCTTTCACTCTATCCTGTAGCTCTCTTAACTTTACGGCATTAGTTGCTTCGTTAGTCATTCAGCAGTTATTTTATTTATTTATTTTTTTCTTCTTTTTCTAGTTCATCCTAGTCTAAGTACACCAAAAGTTTCGTTTTAACAAAATAGTAGTATAGGATTAGCAGACTCGGATTTAAGCCTTACATTGATCCAACTCTAGTATAAATTTGCTCGATTTATATTCTTTGAATTTATTTTCAGATTCTTATTATTTTCTGATTTATATTCTCACTTATTTGATGGTTTTTACTCAAGCATGCTTAAGTTGCTCCTTTCTTTACTTTATTAGCTGATACAAATGATTTTATCGGTTCAGTTGCTTCTTTAATCATTTAGTTGATTACTTCTTTTAATTAAGCTTTCTTCATGCTCTATACTTTTAGATTTCTATTATTTCTTTACTCGTTGGTTCTGACTTAAATACCTTCTTATTTGTTCACTTTACCTCATTAACATTACACAAATATTCTTGAAGCAGAATTTATTTTAACATTTCATATAAGTTCATTGTCCTTTTTTTTTTCTTTCTACTAAACAGTTTGTTTAATCATAAATTATTAAAACCAACTGTTTTGTACTTAAGAATCATAAGAATATTAATTTATTCTTGTATAAATTAATATGCTGTATTTTCAATTTAAATTTTCAAAATGAGGCTTGCAAAGAAATATTTAGCGGATTATTTTTACGCTCATTTTAATTTATAGATATTTCGCGCAAATTAGTCTGATTAGATATATATATATATAGAGAGAGAGAGAGAGAGAGAGAGACTTTTTAAGAAAATAATATTATGTGCACATACCGAAAACATAAAAAAATGAAATAAAAGGGTTATTTACGAAATCGCTAATACGTATAGCTTTGAAATTTTACATGTCCAAACTGCCCTTAAATTACAAAGAACAGGAAAAATTAAGTCATTCTTCTCAAACAACATATATACACACAATCTTTTCATTTTTCTTACAAAACCAATTGTTAATGTTAGATAATGTGGGTGGGCCCACTTAGGTTTGGACCAACCTGGTTTCTTTTGTTAGGGACGTCGATATTAGGCAGCTATGTGAGCTAGCCTGATATGAGACTCCTAATCCTTAGTGGATAAGGAGAGTTAAAGTTTATCTGAGAGTTAAGTAGAGCTTTCTATTAAAGAGAAACTTCCTCCTTAAAACCTAATGTATGAACTAATTCCAACGTGTGGAATTATATGGATTCTCTCCCTTCAGCTCTTCAACCCTTTTTAGAGATCTAGTTGCTTCTAGGTTATTCATACGACAACCCTTGGTTGGTTGAGTGTGGACATATTTATGTGGTTCTACTAATCACACATATATCGACGTGGGAGGATTCTTGTTCATGATCGAGATATTCCGCTACAGATCCTGATTAGGTCATGAAAGGTAGTGATATAGTTTGTTTTATCCTTCATTGGTATTGATGACGAGTCAATTTGAAAAATCAATTGATCCAATAATAACGTGCCATCTGGTAGGATATTCATTCGAGGGTCATGTGAATAAAGAATGTACCTTCGAAATTTCAAATATCTTTCAAAATCCCACCTGTGTTGGGATATCCTTTCGATGGAACATATTTTTTAGGGCCCACTTGTGTTGGGATAACCCCTCCAATCGGCCTTCCTTCGAAGGTCCACCTATGTTGGGTTAACCCTTCGAATCAACATCTTTCGGGAACCCACCTCTATTGGGACATCATCTCGAACTAATATTCTGAGGGCCCACCTGTGTTGAAATAATACCTCAGACCAGTATTCCTTGAAGGCCCACCTATATTGGGATAACCCTTCGGACTGACATATTTCGAGGCCCACCTGTGTTGGGATAGTTCCTCGAAACCACATATTCTGAGGGCCCACCTGTGTTGGGACAATCTCTCAAACCAGTATTCCTTCAAAGGCCCACCTGTGTTGGGATAACCCTTCGAAGTGACGTATTTTAAGAACACATTTGTGTTGGGACAATCTCTCAGAAACATTCTCTAAGGGTTCACCTATGTTGGAATAATCTCTCAAAGCTTATTTGATTAAAGATCCACCTGTGATGGATAATTTATAAACCCACTGATTAGGGATTCCTTTAAGATTATTTACTAAGGATTAGAATTACCCTTTGATCATATGTATACAAGACATTAATCGCTTCATAAGAAGTAACTCAAGGTTAGCCACCTTGTGATTGCCAATTTGACATCACAAACAATATAATATCTCAAGTAATGATTCAATCAACAAAATGCTATTTTGAAGTTGTCTACTTTAGGCATTTTAAACTGTCTTTCGAAATGACCATCTTTCTACCTTGAAGTCATTTCTCGAAATAGTTATTTCAACATTTTGAATTATCTTTCAAAACAAACCATATTGCTATCTTGAAACCGCCTTTCGAGATAGCCATTCAAGGTGACCATTTTGATATCTCGAAATCATAATATTACGGATTGTATTCTTTTAAGGGAACATTCTCTGGCATCCAATTATTCCTCAAAATTCTTAAACTTGAGGTCATTTACTTAAAACATAGGAGAAATAGAATATAGACTTTCAGGAATGGAGGGTCAGAGAGATAAGTCCTATCGAGGTCCTTGAATATCTTGTCCCATTAAGGAACATCAACTTAGAAAACATAATGTATCATGAATTGTATAACTTCACATTCATTATTGACTTGACGTTTCGAATACATTTATTAAACGTTTTGTATATCTGACTGGGTGTTTTGAATATTCAAATCAAAATGTCTGTATACATTAATAAGACGTTTTTGAATGTATTGATTAAACATTGTAAACAGTCAAATAATGGATCTGAGGGAATATTGGCTATAAAAAGACCTATGATGCACTGAAAGAGCGATTGGATTTATGAACATTGGATAATCTCTGAGATTATTTGAGCATTCGGAATTTTTCTGAGAAATCCTCTTTGAAAAGTTGTTCTGTGGTGGTCTTTCTGAGCATTCTTGACTGATCTATTGTATTTCTCTTTTTTTTTTTTTAATTCCTTTCAAAGGAAACCTTACATTGGAACGGTCAATTCTTGATTTAGGCTAGTGCAAGTCAAGTATTAAAACTTCCTGTTGCTCAAACCCCTTTGGTTAATTGACATCTGATTGTCACATTAGTCATTTACCAGTTTGTAGGCGACTCCACTAGGGAACTTGTTTTGTTTCCCTTTCATTTTATCAGATCGGTCTATTTTTTCTCATTCACCATTCAACTACATTTGCTCACCACTTTTACTGCTGAAGACAATAATCAGAACCTTCCTCTGACATAAGTGGATCCTATTCTACCAGCTTCCACTATCATCACACCTGTTATACCTACTGTTCCATCATCTTCAAATGCACCATCCATTTCTGATAATACAATCATGACTTTGCTGAAAAATATGCAAGTTATTCATCAACAATTATTAGCTTTGCTGGCTCAACAAGCTACAAGTTCTGCTTAAGCAGGTCACATTCCTCCACCTCCACCACCAACTACTGATGTTAATACGCCGAGAGGAGAACCCATTAGGCCTACCTTCAATCCTATTTCTATTGCTTTGCCTTCACTAGTAACTTTATCTGGCCCATCATTACCAACAGTTATCCCATAATCTTCAAAAGTTTTTCTGCTAACTGTTATTCCATCATCACATTTACCATCTTCTACTCTTCATTTTGCTACTATAGAGGATGTAAAAGCTTTATTAAAAAATTCACAAACTCGTGATCCTGATTGGATCAGCAGTGATTACCGCCCCCATATCCTTTATCTTTGTTGAGAAAACCCTACCTGAAGGATTATGTGAGCCCCATGTTTCCTAAGTTCACTGGTCAAATAGGAAATGAGAGAGAACACATCAACCGTTTCATTGAAGCCTTGGGAACTCATGCTTCGAATTACGATCTCAGATTAAGAGAGTTTTCGAGGTCCCTTTCTGGTAAATCTTACACCTGGTATAATAATCTTGAGCCATGTTTTGTTGACTAATGAGAGGATATGACAACCATATTTCATAAGAAGTTCTTCATTATCGAAGAGGCCAACACAATTGTTGACTTAAGCAAAGAGCACCAAGGACCTTCAGAAGGACTTGTTGACTATATTCAAAGATTTCGAGAATTGGTGATGTCTTGCACTGAGACAGTCATCGAGGAAAAATTTGTGAAACTCCGTGTCAATGGGATTGTTCCCGAGTACAGGATCCATTTGAAGTATTTGGATCTTTCCAGCTTTACTCATCTTATCGAGGCAGCTTGAAGGACTAGCGTTTCATTGCCTAGCCCCATTAATAAGTTCGAGAGAAGTAGAAATGAAAATGCTTTAGTCGAAGAAAGTCCCTTGAAGAAGACAAAGAAGGGAAAGAAGAACGAGGACTCTCGAGATCCTCCCTTAGAACAAGATTGCAAACCTGCCCAATTTGATGTTCAGTTTGACAATTGGGTGAAAGATAATTTGGTCATCCTTACTTCACCTTGAAGGGTGCCCTCTGCCAAAGATCAGAGCCATCCGAAGTTCTGGAAGTATCATCAGTATGTTGCCCACACCACTTTTGATTGTTATTCTGTGAGGAGGATTTACTACCTTCGAGTAAAGCTTGGGGAGATTGAGCTATAGTCAGAAAAGGTACATACTGACCTTTCCTAACCACAAAGGTAAGGGGCTATCAACGGTATTATTTTTGATGGGATTAGAGACATTTCCTATCCCCCTGGGGTTGGCTTGCTAAAGTACCAAAGGCTTGAAGATAGCATAAAGGAGATTGGCTTCTCGAAGCAGGAGTAGATAGCTATTCGAACGTATGCTCAAAGGCTTTCATTGCAGGAAGCCGAAGAAGAATGTGCCACTGTTGTGGCAAAGAGATGGTTTGATTACCTTTAGGAAGGAGGACATGATGTTTCCTCATAAGAACCACGGAAAACCCCTGTACTTAAATGATATGCTACAGGGAATTAGCATTCGAAGGTCATTGGTGGATGCTGGATCATCGTTGAACATCATTCCAATGGGTGTCTTGAAGGCCATTGATGTCTCATCTAAGAGAGTAATTCCTCAAGAAATGAGGATTTATGACTTTGATGCTCAAAGTCAGTATGCCCTTACAAACATCCTACACTCTTTCATGTCTTGGACAGCAACCCAACCTATCACATTCTTCTTGGGAGACCCTGGATCCACAGGTGTAGATCGGCTCCCTCCATTTATCACCAATGATGTAAGGGAATTCGAAATGGGAAGATTATTAGACTAATTGTTGATCTGTGTCCCTTCGACCAGTTTGAAGTCCACTAAGCAAACACTGCTGAGAATGATGAACTTGCCCCTGCAGGTGAATGCAAAATTTCATCACCTTGAGGCATTCCTTTGCCAGCATGGCCAGCTTTGCAGTCGAATCTCGATACCCCTCTATCTGAGTCAGGAAATTCTAAGAGGAAGTTGAAGGAAGAGAAAAGGAAGGAGCATGAAAAAGAAAATAAAGAAGAAAGGAAGAGGCCTGTCGTGTACGAGTCTATTTTAGAGTAGCCCGCCTTGAAGGCTCACTGTGCTCGAGTTGTGATGCTAGATGGGCGAATTGTATACCGTCTATGGTCTGAATCTGACCAACAGAAACTCAAAACCCCTCCTATGAAGACTGCTTCGAAGGGGGTAAAAATTGAAGAGCCTAAACCTAAGGCTTATATTATTGAATGTCCCAGTATGAGGACAGTGATGACATCCCTTCGATGGCAAAAGTTTTCAAAGTTTAGTATGAGATACAGGAGGTACCTGAGCAACTCGAAGACGGTGTAAAGAATTCATTCCTAAAATTTTTTGAAGAAGTGAATCTGGGAGATCCAGATAAAGAAAGAAAATCTACTTTTGTTAATGCAAGCCTATCTCTCGAAGAGAAGGCAAATATTGTAACTCTTTTGAAGGAATATAAAGACGTATTTGCTTGGTGCTACGATGATATGTATGGATTGGATCCTCGGTTAGTCACACACAGACTTTATTTATCTCCTACCATTAAACCTGTCAAACAGTCAGCTCGAGACTTTAAGCTTGAGAATGAGTTACAAATCAAAGTTGAAATAGAGAAGCTTTTGAAAGTTGGTTTCATCAAGCCTATACAACATCCCATTTGTTTTGCGAACATAGTGCCTATGAAGAAGAAGAATGGACAAATTCGATGCTGCATTGATTTTCAAGATCTCAAGAAAGCTTCTTCTAAGGATGAATTTTCATTACCCAACATGGGTCTTCTCATTGATGATACTGTGAGACATGAGATATTTTATTTCATTGATGGTTACAGTGGCTACAATCAAATTTGAATGCATTATGTGGATGCTCAGTATATTGCCTTTCGAATTCCTTTGGGTAATTTTCACTATACAATTATGCCATTTGGTTTGAAAATTGTTGGTGCCACTTATCAGCGAGCTATGACAACCATATTCCATGATATGATGCATAAAGAAGTAAGAGATTGTGTATATGATATTGTTATGAAGTCAAAGGAACATTGCCATCATCTCGGAGTCCTGAGAAAAGTATTTGGGCATTGCAGAAGTTACAATTACAAAATAAATTCGGCTAAGTGTGCCTTTGAGGTTATTTCGTGAAAATTTCTTGGGTTTTTTGTTCATAGGCAAGGAATTGATTTGGATCCCATAAAGCCGAAGGCAATTCTTGAAATAACTCCTACAAATCAGAAGCAACCGAAATCCTTCCTTGGACGAGTATCTTATATTCGAAGGTTTATTCCTGGTCTATCAGCTTACATTTCTCCTTTCTTGATTTTACTTCGAAAATGGGTTGTATTTGCTTGGACTCCAAAGTGACAGCAAGCTTTTGAAAGCAGCAAGGATCTTTTGAAACATCCGCACACTATGGTTGCACCAGTTCCAAGGAAGCCACTTCGAATGTATTTGGCTACTTCTGATGATGCCATTGAAGGATTACTTGCTCAAGAAGATAATCACGGATGTGAGAAGCCTATTTATTACATCAGTAGACTCTTGCGTGGATCAGATTTGAAGTATTCTAGAGTCGACAGTTTCTATCTTGCTCTTTCTCTTGGTACTCGAAAGCTATGACATTATCTCTTGGCATGCTCTACATTATTGATTACCGAGCAAATCCTATCAGGTATATTTTGTTTCAGCCCATGTTGATTGGAAGGTACACCAAGTGGTTGTTGCAACTATAATAACTTGACATTTCATGTGAATAACCTCGAGGTATTAAGGGACAAGCAGTAGTTGATTTGCTTGCTTCCTTCTTGAAGGTTTAAGAAGAAGAATTCTCTTAATTTGAGATTGTCTTTGTGGACGATCAAGAATGGCAAATAGAATTTGATGGGTCATCGAACTATAATGGAGGAGGAGCCAGTATTGAATTCACATCTAGTGATGGGCAACACTTATATTATTCTTTCAGGTTGAATTTTGTATGTTCCAACAATGGAGCTGAATATGAAGTTCTGCTTATTGAACTGATCTTGGCCAAGCAAATGCGTATGCAAAGACTGAGATTCTTTAGGGATTCAAAAGTTATTATTTCTAAAATCAATGAAGATTTTGTTGTTAAGGAACAGATGCTGGTGCTATATTGCATAACAATTCAAGCTTTGATGAATAGGTTCACTAAATGCATTTTGATGTATATTCCAAGAGCAAAGAATCATCAAGCAGGTATTCTATCTAATCTCGGGAGTATATTGAAATTGAATGAAGACTCTCAGCAAATTGAAGTCGTTCGAAAGGTCCTCGCTAATTTAGACCTTGAAGTTGAGCAAGAAGTATCCCATAACAGATTGGAGACATAATATTTTATGCCAACTTCGACACTCAAATTCGACTTTTGAACTCCCTATTCGTAAGTTGGCTAATTTTGTTGAAATTGATCATATGTTATATTTTAAGGCTTTGAATGGCATATTATTGTGCGGTGTTAGGAATGATGAAGCTCGGCAAATCCTTACTGATATTCATGAGAAGACATATGGAAATCCAAATTCCATCCCTTTATACAGAAGGTTGCAAAGATTCAGAGTATATTGGTCGACCGTGTCTTTTGATCTTCGAAGTTATAAAGTTATTGTCTTAATTACCAGAACCTCCCTGATGCCATGGAACCTTGTCCCATTTTTGCAAAAGAAGAAGATTGAAGGCAACCTTTTATTTGGTTCCTAAGAGATGGGTTTCCACCTAATAATGCATTTGAAGCCCATTGAATTCGAAGGAGGTCTGCCCGCTATTGTTTTCAAGATGGTCATTTATTTCGAATGAGTTTTAATGATCGCTTGTTCAGATGTCTTGACTCTCAAGAAGCTATAGTTGTACTTCGAGAGGTGCATTTGGGAACTTGTGCAGTTCATCAAGGAAAACAACAACTATTTGAACAACTTCACACCATTGGCTATTATTGGCCTTCAATGAAAGAAAACGCATTTGAATATGCTAAGAAGTGTTTGAGATGCCAAATTCAAGGAAATATCCAACGAGAACATCCTCTAAGTATAGCCAAATATGATTATCAAGGTCAATGCGTCAATCGAGGATGTCCGAAAAATCCAATTTGGCAGAACTCTCAAAGATATAATTTTTCATCTCAATTCTATGCTAACTTAGCAGTCCAATGGATAATGCAGTAACTCGGAGCTGCCACATCATCGAGGCTACTACATCATCTCATTATACTGACATGACATCTTGCAAAAAACAATCATTAACAACTAAATTATATAGAAAAAGAAGAATTGAAATGAAATTCTTATTAATAACGAAGTTTTATTTTGAAAACGAAAAGCTCTTTTGCCAAAGCACTCTACTGCTTCCCATGAGATGAAATTGCAGCCCCACTCCAAGAGATAGGCTCCGTGGAAGCAGCAAAATAGTAATGGCAATAGTTATTACCCCGCGCGCGCCTGTCTTATCTTTTTTTTGGTAAAGAAAGAGATTGCCCAGTTTCTAGTTTTGCGAGTAGTAGATCTACGCCTAAAGTCATCCCGAAGTATAGTCTCTATAGACTCAGGTGTGGACTCATAGATCTTGTGGAATGTTTCGTTTGATATTGCCTTTTATGCTAAGTGATCTCCAGCCATGTTGCCTTCCTGTCAGTTGTATTGAACTTTGATGTCATTTCGCCTTGCAAGAATAAGTTCACTGATATGGGAGATTATTTGTTTCAAGTTCTTAGGATAGTCCCCCTTATTATTTATGCCCTTAATAATCATTTGTGAGTCACCTTCAAGAATGATCCCTTCCTCTGAAAATGTCATAGCCAATTCAAGCACCATCCACGACCCCCAAGCTTCAGCTTTTGTGATAGTGGACTGTCCCAACTTTAAGGCTCAACCCCAGAGAAAATGACCGTTATGATCTCTAATGAGACAACCCGCTGAGGCAACATTTAAACTTGAGTTGTAGGCTCCATCAAAATTAACTTTGAGCCACCCCATTGGAGGAGGGTGCCATCGTATGAACATAGTTTTCAAAACAACACTCTTCCACATAGCTAACAAGGTGCTTTCCAAAGGCAGAAGAGAAGGTGTAGAGCAGCCTTGGCATGGACAAATTCCTCATGAAGTCTGTACGCCGAAGAAATGATATCTTCAATGTTGCTTTTGGTAGCTCCAAAGTGCCAACTGTTCCTGTTCAGCTAGAGGCACCAAATAATGTCGAAATAAATAGTATTGTTAGTTTTGTCTCTATGATCATAAATCTTTGTTTTGTCTTTACCAAGTGTGAATACTTGGGTTGATCTATCCTTGGTCCAAACACTTTTGGTGAATCTACATTCATTGATGATATGGTCGAAACTATCATTGCCATCATTGAAAATCTTGCATTTGGAGTCAATGTTCATACCCCTTTTGATCAGATTTTCCTTTGCTGGAAGTCTGTCATGTATAAGTTGTCAGATAAAGTGTTGACTCCGTGGGTCGCATGGAATTTTCCATGCACAAGTCTCCTTTCCAAGCGGAATAACTGTACTGCACTATTGTTTATCTCTAATCAAGTGAATGACTGATTTGATCAAAAACTTCTTACCATAGTCTGTGTTCCAAATGAAAGGAATTTTATTCTCATTCAGAAAAACAATAATAGAATACAAGAACTCCCAATTTTTTTTCAGGGATGTTGTTTTTTATTTGGGTTCAGTCCCAGCCTAGCTAGTCATTCAAGTGGTCTTTGGTAGAGAGCACACAAATGATATTTTCAAGCCCGTCCACACAAGGATAATCACGAATTAGGATCGTCTTTCCGGTGGGGGGCCAAATAAATTTGACATTAATGTGATTATTTTTGTACAATAATCTTTACCAACTAGCCAATTGTCACGTCCCGAACCGGACACCTCATAGGTAACCCGAATCTGAACCCGTAACCTTCACTCCAGACGGGAGTCTGGAAGTGGCAGTGATATCTTAGCCAAAAGGGCAAAAATATAATCGGATATTAATGAGAGATAGTTTATGAAATAGTAAAATCCCTAAATTGTTAATATCCGGATTAATACAATAATATAGGCAGCGAAAAATTTATCTAGTCTAGTATTTTCAAATCAATTCCTATTATCTAATTAGGTGAGAAACCCAACCTTAATACCTAGA
>JAUPMG010042473.1:0-28196 GCA_031762675.1 Pachysandra terminalis | reverse complement strand
ATGCCGAGTGAAATTCTGTTAGTAGATCGGCTAATGTATGGTTCACAAAGGAGAAGTACACTTAGGTGGCCCCTTGGAATATTCCCTATGATCTAAAATAACAGAGGCGATTGTGACCTCTAGGTTGAAGCTCCTAGAAACTATGATGCGTACATAGAATAGTCTATTAGTCCAACCAAATACCGGGGGATGTGTTCTGGGTGAGCCATCTTGACTAGTATGATTAAGATCGGATGTGGAACATACACTAATCGAATGCCAAACGGCATGCATGTTGCACAACATATGTTTTTGCATGGATCACACTTGGTGATCAACCTCTTTCTTTTTATTTCTGCATGAGCATGCATTAAATTCATTAATAACTGAACCAGCATTCATATTGCATCACACTACACTTTGTTTGCATATATCATATTACTGTTTACTGTTATGACATGATCATTGGAGAGTAGTTTTGACCCTACTTCAATCTTAAACATTGTTTGTATTTATTTATCTACTGAGCTAAGTGTAGCTGATGCCTATTAATAACCAAATTTCAGGATATTTAGATAGTGGACAGTAGGATCATAGTGATCAGGTTGGAGACCAAGGCAAAGATGAAGACCACAGATATTTAGGACTTGTTTGATTATATTTTCAGTAGAGTATGTAATAGGGTTATTTTTGGATTATGTAATTATTAGATAGGACAGTCTATAGGGATTGATTTTAAAACAGAATACTTAATTTATATTTTCTTCCGCTGTTATGAATGTTTTGGATGTAATTACTTTAATAATATTATTTTTTCAGACTTCTTTTGTTGATATTGCTAGTCACTCCCATAAGGATATGGGGTGAGTGTTGTATCTCAAACCTAAGGGATTCCCACATGAAATTTCTTAAGTTTGGGATGTGACATTTACTGACATGACTTGTGTTTGTAGCGAACAAGGCTCAACTTTATGGATGCCTGATTTTATAATAACAGTTCATCAAAACTTGTAGATTTGATGGTACTTGATTTTGCACAAAATTTGGTGTGCAAAATATTTTTTGCGGAACTTGGTAACACTGGTCAATAGTGTTATTCTCCGTTCCCTTTTCTAAGATTTTTTTTTTTTGAAAATGACGAATTCAACTAAGCTTTGCTCTCTTCTAATAACACCATATAATGGTGTTGCTGACATGTATGTTAAGAACACTTTTTTAGCTTACTATTCCATGCTAAGAGTTCTCTTGGAACAACAATTCCATGTTTATTCCCAAATCCCGTAGGAATTTCAATTGGATTTGATTAGGCTTTTATGTTTTTAGAAGTTGAATCTAATAAGAAATTCTGCTCCTTGAAATTATATATACACTGTATCAATCCTTCACTAGCATTGATCTCTCATCTAACAAACCGGCTACCGGAGCAGCATTATGAAGATCATTGAGCATCTTTTAAACAGGTATTGCTTTCAAACTCCTATATTCTTTTTCTATTATGCTCTTTTTCTTGTATTCTTTGTCTTCAGGCCAAATCTTTGGAATCTTTTATGGTTCTAAAACCCAAAGTACACCTTGAATTTTCGTGCTTGTATGGAGCTTTTTATATCTTAGTATCCTTTGGCACAAAAGAAAAACGTGAAATCAACAGATTCACCCTTATCAATACCAAACTTGTCATCAGAGTCTGCATCAGAGATAACAGAAGCCTTACTTCGGCTTACTGAGTGAGTAATGGTAGAAGGAAGCACCATATCTTCTTCCGAGGAACTACTGTTAGCTTTCTCTGGAAAAGCAGTCTTTATCAGATCTTGAACTGAACAAGACTTCTCACCAAGTTTTTTTTCCACGACCTGTCTTAATTACATTCTATGCCAAATTTGTAAACACAAATTTTGTTTATTGCAAATCAATGAACTTGAAGAAGTCTTTGACTTGAATTCGTCATTTTCAAAAAAATGACCTGTCAACATATTCAGAGAATCAAGAACTTGAAGAAGTCTTCGACTTGATCTTCGGGCTTGTTAGACTTACAAAAGATGTGGGTCGAAAGCTTCCACTTTGGTTTAAATCTTTGGGCCTTTCAGCGTACTCAGAGATTGGAATTTTTATCTTCAAGCTTGAACGCAACTTTAGGACTTCAAGTCTTCAGATCTCCAAGGCGGTAGACCAGCAAGGCTTAAGAGCTTCTTCTCCTTGATCTTTCTTCCTTGGGTTTGATGATTTTTTGAATCTTTGGCTTGATCTTCGTGCTTGTAGACTTGTAGAAGATGTAGGCCAAAAGCTTCAACTTTGATGTGGATCTTCAGGCTTTTGAGCGTATTCAGAGATTGAATAACTTGAATCTTTAGACTTGAATGTTGTATTTTGAGCCTTCAAGTCTGCAGATCTTTAGGTCTTCAGGACTTCAAATCAGGTGTCAGAGCAGCAGAGCTTTAGTATCTCTTTTTGTAGTAACCAGGATCCAGAAAGTGATTATAATAATTAATTGTGTAGTGTTAAATAAATAAAAGTAAACTTTGTAATTGAAAGCGTAGAAATGGAGTCCAATTGTAATTAATAGGATGTATAGAGGATACGGAGTAATTAATTGGTTGATGAATTAGCCGTGTAAGTCAATTATTAGAAAGTAAGGCTAGTTTAGTAATTATAATAGGATTTGAATTGGATTAGAATGAGAAAGAGAGTTTCTGTTTTAATTAGAAATTAGTTTCTAATTAGTAGGACTTTGATTTTGGGAGGATTCTTGGTGAGGAAGCTTATCTTATCAGTTTAGATATGTATGTGGGACGTTAGGAGAAGTTTAGGAAGAAAATTAAGTGAAAAGGAGAGGTTATATATAGGAGGCAAGAGGGGAGACGTGAATAGTGTTTTGGGAGAGAATAACAAGAGAAAGGGAAGGGTTAGAACCAAACCCTAATTGTCACCTTACTTGGAGAGGAAGAAGAAGATGAAGAAGATGAAGAAGAAGAGACGAAGATGGGTGAAGAAGATAGAATTCAGATCTGAACACAAGCTTAATAGGATGTAAGTTTTATTTTTAGTATAGTCTTCTTGGGATATCGTGGTTGATTTTTCGTGATTGTTTGCATGATATGATATTTGGAGGCATAACCATGTTCAATGTGTTGATAATTGTTCATATATGCTAAGTTGATCATGTCCTTTAGATCTTATGTAATGTTATGGTTGATTCGTGGATTCTTATGGTGATATGTGATTTAATCCATGATGATCTTGTTTATTACGCTAAGATGATGTTTGGAAAGATTTATCTAGTATAATATTGTTGTTATGATGTTTATTGACCTTTAGAGTTGATGTGGATTGGTTTTGGTAACAAAAAGTGAGGTTTCAAGAACCAAGTAAATACCTATATCGCAGCCCGTCGGTAGGCACCAGTACACTGGTGAGCATGCTGATAGGGAGTTAAAAAGCATAAAAGGGTCTCCACCAGTAGGCACTGACACACCGGTGAGCCCAAATATGTCTAGTTTTGACCCACCGGTAGGCACCAATGAGCCTACCGATGGATCTTCTTAGTAGAATTTAGTGGATTTTGATTTGGGATTATGGCCATATGACTTGAGGTTGTGACTCCATGTGTTTGGTGATTATAACATTTACTATTGATGTTGATTTGGTTTAATCTGTCTTTTAATCATGTTAGCTATTATGCACTTATATTGTTGAGAGGATAACCGTGATGGCATCCGACGGATTATTCGTGTGTATGGGCGCACGGATAACTTCTGAAGGGTGTTATCACTGGAAATACGACTAATTGGTGGAAAGGATACATGTGATGGCTTTCGGTGAATTATTTGTGTGTATGGGCACACGGATAGCTTCCGAAGGATGTTATCACCAAAAATCCTACTGTTATGGAATAGCTCGTTCTGTCAACCGGGCAGCAATAGATAGAAGTTTGAGTTCTTTGTTGTGGGTAATCGCCTTTGTGAAGGCCTCCCTAGGTTTGAATCCCTAAATTCAAGTGGGTAATTGTCTTTGTGAAGGCCTCCCTGGGGTGATACCCCTAAATGCAAGAAATAGCAACGAGAATGGAGCCTGGTAGGTTAAAAGTCCTACAAAACCACGATGTACACGTGAGACTTGTGAAAGTAGTATTCAGTTGTATTAAAGTAAATATCATTGTAATTGTTATTACGAAATGAGAGAGTGCCATCCAGGTGTAGTAAAATAGATGCCAAGCAACAAACTGACGGCGAGCGATTGACGATGACGGAGTGACGGTGAGCTAGGGTTTAAGATAAGAACAATTTTAGTAGCAAGAGGAAGAGAGTGGATTCAGATAATAACTGAAAGAATAGATGGGAGAGTAAAGAGGAAGAAAGAGAAGAGGAGGAGGAAATAGATGCTTACCGACGGAGGATATACTTGCCGTCAATCGTCGGAGAAGAAGACCGCAAAAGAAGAAGAGGGGAAATCGGCAAGCGAGGGAGAGGGAGAGGGGCAGAAGAGAGAGCAACGCAGGAGAGTTTTCGCGTGGAAGAGAAGTATTTCACGGGTTGTTATAAAAACCCTTTGTCGGCGGTCTCTCATAGACCGCCGACAAATACCATACCTAACTCAGCAGTCTAACAAAGACCGTTATTGATTTGTTAACTTTTTTCAGCAGTCTCTACTAGCTAGCCGACAAATATCGTACCTAATGTACACACCCCAATTCGCACCAAAGTGCAGTTTTTCCCGTTTTTATAGCTCCTTGAAGGCTTGGCTTGAGAATTAGCAACTCCAAAATATCTTTTGAATCTAATTTCTTCCATGTGCTCAAATTCCTTCGAAATCTTAGAAATCCATGAAAATCCCAAAAATTTCTGAAATGACCAAAATATCCGTAGTAGATCCCACCTGATTCATCTCAGTCCTAAATCCATTTACAACATCAAATTTGAATTCCTGAGCCAAAATGCTCTCCAATGAGTTTAAACTTGGGCTAATTAGAAGTCCGTTGGAAAAATGATAGTTTTGCTCCTAATCCGGTCATTTTGACCAAATAGTTAAATCCAAGGGTCGAAATATTTCTCCAACATCAAATTTGGATTCCTCATCGAAACACCTTCAAAACGACTGTGTTTTTGTGAAATTCTGAGTTCGGGAGTCAAAGGGTCATTTTTGGTATTTTTTTAAAATTATAAAAAATGACAGAAAAATATAATGGGGTACAAAATAATAAAATAACACTTTAGTGAGGGAATTGAAATAAAATAACTGAGAGAATATTTGGAAAATATTTTCCACCTATAATGTTTCAAGAAATAAGAAAGAATCAATTTTAAAAGTTGCCATGTGGCAAATCCCCAAAAGAAAATAAATAATAAAAAAAAATCTTTTTAAGTCAAATCAAAAGAGGGGTTTCTGTTCTCAAACAAATCAAAAAGAAGGTTTCTAAATTCAAAAGGGGTATCCAAATTCTAAAGGCAATTTCTCAAAAAAAATGGAGGGTTTCCAATTGGATTTAAACAAAGGAAAGAAAAAGAGAAAAAATTTCTAATTCAAAACAAAAAAAAAAAAAAACAAAAGAAAAAAAAATTGGTTTATAAAAGGAGGGAGAGCCAAGTTCTCTTCCTCACGCCTCGCTTCCCGGACGAGATCCACACCCCAACGACTATTCATCATCTTTTTCCCCGAGCTCTCCCTCTCCCGAATTTTCCTTCACAAAAAGAAATCCAACTGCCCCATCTCTTCTCTTTTCCGACCACCTCTCTCCCTTCACGTACAACTCCGGCCGAACCCCGACACCATCTACTGTTCATGCATACCTTCCAGCCTCCCTCGCTTGTCCATCACCCGCACCGACTACTCCCACCAAACTCTGCCGCACCTCATCTACCTCCACCATGCACTACCTCACCGCCTGAAACCGAATCCCTGTTCTCCATCCTCCACCGTTAACCCCACTGATCCTTTTAACTTCTCCAGCAACCCCCTACTACACCCGTGCACTCCGGCAACTCTCGCTGATCCTGCTCAATTGCCGACCACCGTCTGCAACCTCCCAACAAACATAGTTACCACCATATCCACCTCCGGAATCACCAGTCCGTTCTTCTTAACCGTTTTTCTTCTCCTCTTTTGCACACAATCAAACCTGAACCCAATCCAGACTTCCTCCCCCATTTAAATCCTCTTTCCCTCTCTGTTTTCACCTGTCTTTCTCCCTTCATTCTGCTGCTGCGCGCACACCAAAGATCATCATACTTACCTCAGCAGCACCACCCAAATTCGTCTGCAACACCAGAACTGTATCATCTTAATCCAATTCCGACCACCTGGAATTAATCTCTCACCAGAATCTCTATCAAAACACTGTAGCAACCAAGCTCTGCATAAATCTCTTACCAAGCCCAAAGGAGCTCAAAGCAGGAGGATAGCGTATCAGTGAGAAACCAGAAACCATTTGGGCTTTTACAGGTATTGTTATTTTAATCGCCTTTAATTTCCATTATTCATTTAATTTGATGGGGGAAGTTTGTTGTTATTAGAAATGGAATTCGTTTAAAATCTAAAGGCACAGGAGATAGTTTTCGATGTGATCTGTGATTATTTCAAAGTTGATAAAACGATGTTAAATCTCTTACCTGTCTAAATATGATTCGATTTAATGGTGATGCTTAGAGTTGAAATTTGGATTTGTTCATGTTCTTTTATTCCTTGCAAATAATTTAGAAATCTTAGTTTGTTTTTCAAATTTTCTCACTTTAGTTCATAAGTTTCTAGTTATTTTCATTTTATCTTATTTTTAATTATTAGTGCAGTTTTAGATCTAAAGATGATTAGGGATAGCATCTATTTTTGAACATTTTCTTTAACTTTTTTTTATTGCTTATTATTTTCTTTTATTTTAGGTAATTTCTACTGTGCTATCTTAGAGATTTTGTTTTGGTTCATTTTGTAGAGTTTTTAGGTCTTCATTAATTTCAATAAGTTTTATGGTAGATTAGGTCATTTGTGTTAAAATAGAGTTGGACTCGATTTTTGAAAATTTCTAGATTTTCCTTATTTTGATTGGTTTTATTTTTATTTTTTTATGAAATTTTAATTTTTAGGGTTTTGGATTAATTTTAGGATTTTCTTTTAAATAAATTGGCCAAATAACTTTGAACCGGGTAACCGGTTGAACCGGGAGTAGATGGGTGCCTAACACCTTCTCATCTCTCAAATAAACCCCCTTACCTTAATTTCTGGTCAGACCTACCTAAAATTCACATTTTTGTCTATTTTATAAAAAATCAATAAAAAACTCATGGGTGACCATCCATACTCGAACTCGATGGATAGTGGCGACTCCAAAATAACTCAATCAACCTAGGATACACCTGACCCGGGGGCGATCACGGCTGGCGACTCCGCTGAGTTGCGGGTTTGAACCGAGGTTCAATTTTATTTGGCCAATTTAGGAATTGTTTTTAGGATTTATTTATGCTCTATTGGTTTAATGTATGTGTTTTGTTTTTGTTCAATTTGATATAACTTGCTTTGGTGATTTAATTTTGTATATATTTGTTAATTACTGCTTTTTTTTTAAATTGCTTGATTGTCATATAAGTGCATGCTTGAATTCACTAACAAATTGCATAATCACAACCCATTTTCACCTATCTAGGGAGCTTAATAAGCTTGCAAATGGGTGAACTTTGTCCCCGGTGGCGAACCTTATGCTCCAGGAGTCTAATCGGTTTACGGCTGGACGACCTTTCTCCCCGGTGTCAGCGCCCAACGCTCCGCCCCGAACCAAACGACTAAAGAAGCCTATGGAGAAATCCATGTGTGAAGTCAGTTCAACCAGTTTTTGAGCTCCCTCAGCCTTTAGATGCATAACCATGAATCTCATGTAGAACCCGGTTTAGGTTTTAGGAAACCGAAATATTATGACACACATATTGTTTCTAATTTGTCAAATTCATAAATATTTTTTCTTAAAGCCACCTCATGTATTTGAGTCCATTTTGGGCTAGGCCCATAACCCCTATCCAAATTTTGAGTTACCCCTAGCTTGGACCCTTTAGTAGATCCCATTAAGCAAGCCTACCCAATGGTCTAGGGTCCATGACCTAGGACCCTCTTCATACATAAAGAGAGCATACCCATGGGTCCATGACCCATGTGCATCTAGGATAGACATTCATATAAGGAGTCTATCTGGTTTGGGCTCATGGTCCAAACCCATGTCTGTATTTTGAGTCTCTTTAGTTTAGGTACCCTATTTGGGCCCGTTAAACAAGCATGCCTATATGGTCTAGGGCTCAGGACCCAAGACCCTCGGCATGCATCAAGAGTCCATATCCATGGGTCCATAACCCGTGTGCATTAGGATAAGGGCCCATCCATTATTTTTGGGTACCCTAGAAGTGCAGTCCATGTCAAATATAGGGTCATACCCATATGGGTATATCCATTTCGGAATCATGCATCTTCATTGGGTCTTACCCATTTGAGAGTGATGGCCCAAAGGCCCAAAATCTATATGGATCCACATGGCCCAACTAAGCCAAGAGAGCCCATATGGACCAAGGCCTTACCCATGGGTCCATTATTCACATATGGGTCAAAACCCACATGCATACACTTGTCGGGCCGTACCCATTTGAAAATGAAGGCCTTATCCAGGTCCATTGTTCATAAATGAATCAAACCACGTGCAGATACACTTCATTGTCTTATCCACTTATGAATGAAGGCCCAAAGGCCCAAAACTCATGCTAGTCCACCGTGTTCAGGTAAGCCAAGAGGGGCTCAAACGGGTTAGGGTCCTATTCATAGGTTCGTTGTTTAATGTTAACCACATTAAGACCTATGGATACAAATTGGGTCTTCATCACATAAATGGATATGTATATCCACTTTGCATTATGTTCATATCATCTCATTAATCATATTAGAGCATGCATACATCATTAAAAACAAATCAAAAAAAAAAGAAAATAAAATAATTCAAAATAAAAAAAAAAAAAAAAAAATATTATAAATAAAAATTAAAAAAAAATAAAAAAAAAAAAAAAATAAAATCATTAAAAATAAAAAAAAAAAAAAAAAAAAAGATTATAAATCCAAAAGAAAGAAAAAAAAAAGTAGTAAATCATTCAAAAGAATCAATTTCAAAAAAAAAAAAATTCAAAAGAAAGAGAAAAAAATCCATAATTTAAAAAAAAAAAAAAAAGGAAAAAAATCAATGAAAATCATTCATTTCAAAAAAAAAGGGAAGAGAAAAAAAAAAGGAGATCAATCATTCAAAAACATATATCATAAAAATAAAAAGAAAAAGAGATCATCATTCAAAATCAACAATTTCAAAAACTAAAATCAATAAAGATCAATCATAAAAGAAAAAAGAAAAATATCAATAAAAATCAAATCATTTCAAAAAATAAAAAACAAATAAAAAAATAAAAAAAAATGAAAGAAGAAAAAGAAAAAAAAGATTAATTAAGATCAATGGTTAAAAAAAATTCAAAAAAAAAAGAAGAGGAAAAAGGAAAAAAACTTTTGGAGTATCTTCAGAATCATCAAGTTTTCATACATGCATGGTCTTCCGAGATGTACTTTGTCGCCTCAGAAGACCCATTCGTATAGTTCACTCATCACAACATTCATATCAATATGAAGTACTCATATCATGTCATACATCATTTGAGTTGTTCTCCTGAGATTTGGCTGGGAGAGCTCATTCCCTCATATTATCATATCATTTCATCATTTGGGTCTATTTTCTTGAGATTTGGCCGGGAGGATTGTCCATTTCATTTGGGTTCTCTTGAAATTTGGCCGAGGGAACTTACTCACTCACTCATTCACCTGCATTATCACCATTTGGGTCTATTCTCCTGAGATTTGGGCGAGAGGATTACCCATTGCATTTGAGTTGTTATCCTGAGATTTGGCCGGGAGAGCTCATTCCCTCATATTATCATATCATTTCATCATTTGGTTCTGTTCTCCTAAGATTTGGTTGGGAATGTGACCTATTGCGCTCGAGTGTGCTGTCTTGAGATTTGGCCAAGAGGGTTCACTCACTCGCCTACATTATTCTTTCATCATTTGGGTATATTCTCCTGAGATTTGGCCGGGAGGGTTACCTATTGCGTTCGAGTGTATTCTCCTGAGATTTGGCTAGGAGAGCTCACTCACTCACCTACATTATCACATCATCACTTAGGTATATTCTCCTGAGATTTGGCCGAGAAGGTGACCCATTGCGTTCGAGTGTGTTCTCCTGAGATTTGGCCAGGAGGGATCACTCACTCGCCTACATTATTCTTTCAGCATTTGAGTATATTCTCTTGAGATTTGGCCGAGAGGGTTACCTATTCCGTTCGAGTGTGTTCTCCTGAGATTTGGCCAGGAGGGCTCACTCACTCGCCTACATTATCACATCATCATCACTTGGGTATATTCTCCTGAGATTTGGCGAGGAAGGTGACCCATTGCGCTCGAGTGTGTTCTCCTGAGATTTGGCCAGGAAGGCTCACTCACTCGCCTACATAATCACATCATCACTTAGGTATATTCTTTTGAAATTTGGCCGGGAAGGTGACACATTACACTCGAGTGTGTTCTCCTGAGATTTGGCCAAGAAGGCTCACTCACTCGCCTACATTATCACATCATCACTCGGGTATATTCTCCTAAGATTTGGCCGGGAATGTGACCCTTTGCACTCGAGTATGTTCTCCTGAGATTTTGCCAGGAGGGCTCACGCACTTGCCTACATTACCACATCGTCTTTTGGGTATATTCTCCTGAGATTTAACCGGAAGAGTGACCTTTTGCGCTCGAGTGTGTTCTCCTGAGATTTGGCCAGGAGGGTTCACCCATCCGCTCACATTATCATCATTTTGGTCTGTTCTCCTGAGATTTGGCGAGGAGGGCTTACTCACCTACATCATATTATCATTACGTGCACTACATTTGAATGCATCCTCCTGAGATTTAGCTGGGAGGACAGCCTGCCCACTCACATCGAAGCACTCTCATTCGCACACATCATATTCATACATATTTCGGATGTGTTTTGCTGAGATTTAGCCAGAAAAACCATTTGCTTTCTTCTCCCCCAAGTATGTTTTCCTGAGATTTAGCCGGGAAAGCTTCTCGCTTCCAGATGTGTTTTCCTGAGATTTAGCTGGGAAAATCATTCGCCTTCGTCTCCCCCAAGTATGTTTTCCTGAGATTTAGCTGGGAAAGCTACTCCTTCGAGTTTGTTTTCCTGAGATTTAGCCGGGAGAGCCACTCGCTCATTCAAATCATTTCATGCATTACATTCGAGCGTGTTCTCTTGAGATTCAATCGGGAGGGCAACTCATCCACTTTTATCATCATTATATCATTCAAATTCATATATTTCTTCTTTCGCCTCTTTTGGGGGAGTTCGTTGTAAGCCGCCAAAAAGTAGGTTTTTTGTCCCTCTTCTAGGTGAGTTTGCAGTAAGCCGCCTAGAAGTTGGATCTTTCTTTCTTTCACCTCTTTTGGGAGAGTTCGCTATAAGCCGCCCAAAAGTAGGTTTTGTTCATTGCATTTCATCATGACACCTACATCCAATTGCATCATTTCCAGCATTCATACATCATTGCATTTACATCATCATGCATCATCATTGTTTCTAAGATACTCTGAAGTTTTTTGTAACTGCAGGTTTCAAGGTACAATCACTTTTTATACAACTGAGACGAGATCGTGTCATCTCCTTACAGTTTAAAGGATAATTTTCATGCCATCTAGCTGTATCCACTTTTCCCGAGGTTCAGCACTTGAATGAACCTTTGACATTGGGAAAGCAATTTAAGAAGGTTCAAATGTCTTGAAAAAGTAATGCATTTTCTTTATATTTTTATGATCTTAGTAGCCAAATAAAACTTTTGAAAATGAAGAAAAGGTTGTGTAGCCCAACATTGAAGAGACTGTGACCATAAATTTAAGGATGAAGATGGATTCAAAATAGGTGAAAATTAGAGTCTTGTTATTCTCTAGGCAAAATAGTGAATGATTATATAAATGTTTTTGTTCGGTCATATCGAAACTTACTAAGGATAGATACAAACCTTGTTGCTCATAGACCGTCAATTTTGCCTAAAAAGTGAAGTTAGTTGAGAGGAAAATATTGTTGAGAATTTGAATGGTAAAAAGATCAAGTATGAGATTCAAGTTCATAAGATTAAGAGATTTAATTTGAAGAAAGCAGACACCCCAATTTGCACCAAAGTGCAGTTTTTCTTGTTTTTGCAGCTCCTTGAAGGCTTGGCTTGAGAATCAGCAACTCCAAATCATCATCTAAATCCCACTTCTGTCATGTGCTCAAATTCCTTAAAAATCTCATAAATCCATGAAAATCCCAAAAATCATGTGAAATGACCAAAATACCCCTGGTAGACCCCACTTGATTAATTTCAGTCCTAAATCCATTTTCAACCCTAAATTTGAATTTCTGAGCCAAAATGCTCTCCAATGAGTATAATCTTGGGCTAATTTGAAGTTTGTCGAAAAAATAACAGTTTTGCCCCTAATCCAATCATTCGGGCCAAATAGTCGAATCTAAGGGTTGAACTATTTTTTCGCCATCAAATTTGAATTCCACACTGAAATACCTTCAGAACAACTATACTTTTGTAAAGTTCCGAGTTCGGGAGTCGAAGGTCATTTTTGGTATTTTAGAATTATCAAAAAAGGACGAAAAAATATAATGGGAAAAATAATAATAAAAAATATATATATTAGGGGAGAATTGAAATAAAATAATGGGAATAATATTTGAGAAAGGAAATGAATTTTTTAAGTTGCCACATGACAAATCACAAACCCAAAAAAAAAAAAGAAAATCAAAATAAAAAAAAAAGAAATAACAAAAATCAAAATCGAAATCAAAAAACAAAAATCAATTTGGAGAGAGCTCCCCACGTACTCTCTCCCTCCTACCATCTCCCTCATTCCTTTCTCTCTTCCCCTTTTTTCCCCATTTTTCCTACCTATCTCTCTTTACTTTCCTTTCCCGATCTTTCCTTCCTTCCTCTCTTTCCTTTTGGCATTTTTGTTTCCTTTCTGTCTCTTTCCCTCCTCTTCTATTTAAGAAGGCAAAGGACCAACTGAGAGAGGGGGAAAGAAGAAGCTCTCCCTTATTCCTTTTATCTGTCCAGTTCCCCTGTTGTGTGCCTCTTTTCCGCACTCTTGCACAGCCCCTTGCTACAACGCACCTCACCTCCACTAGCCACTGCCGCCCCGCTGCTGCCCCAACAGCAGCGCCTCCACCTCCAAGCACGCGCGCACCTCACCTCCACCAGCCACTGCCGCCGCACTGCTGCTTCGTTTTTCCGTCGCCTGCTTCTGCTCATCGACAGCCCCACTACCTCTGTTCTCTCCCATCTCCCTGCGTTTCCCTCTTTCTCACTCTTCCGTTCTGCTCCCCATTCAGTAACTCCCTCACGACCTCTCTGTTCCATTTCTCTCTCTAGTTGCTCGTCTCCGACCACCCTCTCTGGCCTTTTTCCTCCTTTCTCTTTCTTCCCCTTTTCTCCTTCGCCTGTTTTCCCCTTCGTTTTCTTCCCGGTAGAAAACAAAACCAGAAAAACACTTTACAAATCCCTCCCCAAAAAGAAGACAAAATAGCAAAACAATCCCCCAAAGACAGCCAAATCAAAAACCCTTGAACCGAATTCAGAAAACCTGAACCCTTAACCGGCCAATCCAAAAAACCCAACCCAAAACCCAGAAACTCTGAACCGACCCTAAGGACCCGTTTGGCAGCACAAAAAAGAGAGTTTAATCTTCACTCATTGTCATCATCATCCCAAGACGAGTTCATCAATGAGCTCACAGCCAAAAACCGCACAAAGGAGGCTTGCATTTGCTATAGGTATATTTTTAGGATTTTTTATTATATTTTTACCAGTTTATCTTGATATTATGAGAGCTAAAAACATGTTATGGATATTTTTTGAATATGATTAAACAATGTTTATCGCAATCTTAAATTGGTGATTTTAGTATTACTGCTAGTATTTGTATCAGTTTAGGAATTTTATAGATTTTTATTAATTTTGATTTATTTTAACCTTAGATAAATTGGCCAAATAATCTTGAACCGGGTAACCGTTGAACCGGGACTAGATGGATGCCTAACACCTTCCCATCTCTCAAATTAACCCCCTTACCTGAAAATCTGGTTAGACCACCCTAAAATTCACATTTTGGTCTATTTTGCAAAAAATCAATAAAACCCGGTGACCATCCACACCCCGAACTCAATGGATGGTGGCGACTCCAAAATAACCCGATCGACCTAGGGTCCACCCGACTCGGGGGGTAGTCACAATGAAGATTCAACTATCAATTCTTTTTAATTTGATTGACACATCATTGGCGCATTAGGAGATGAAAGATTTCAAGCCAGATCTGATTGGTTGTTAACAAATAAGAATATTGGATTTTCATTTCTCATGAAATGGTCAGAGCATTTGACAAGAAAGCAAGGCGTTGAACTTTCTAGGCAGAGAATATCGTCACATCAAGAAGTTTTTCATTGAAAATTCAAGCAAATCATAGAAGATCATATACTGTGAAAAAAGGTTTTTTTCAGCACAGGTGCATCGAGAGGATTTTTCTTGAATGAAAAATTGTTGAGCACCAGTTACCCTTGAAAACGGGTTACAAACCCCATAAACAGCCTGCCATGAGAATCATAGCTGAAGTAACTGAAATGATAAAAGAAGAAATCGAAAATTGCTCAAGGCATGCTTCATTCGACCAATCCGTTATGCGGAATGGGTCTCGAACGTAGTACCGGTCATGAAGGAGAATGGCAAAATCAAGGCGTTCATTGATTTTAGGAATCTCAATCTGGCAACCCCTAAAGACAAATACCCAATGCCAATGGACAATTTGTTGATAGATAGAGTAGCCAAACACCAAGTGTTATCCTTCATGGATGGCCATTCTGGTTATAAGAAGATTAACATTGTGGCCGAATATGTGGAAAACCCACATTTCGGGTCTATATTGTTGGGTTGTAATGACGTTTGGATTAAAAAATGCCGGCACCACTTATCAAACAGTAATGAATAGCATGTTCCATGATATGATTGGCAAGAATATGGAAGTCTATATAGATGATATAGTGGTCAAATCGGAAGAGGTAACAGAGCACCTTGATTATCTGAGAGCATCCTTTGAGAGGATGCGAAAGCATAAGTTGATGATGAATCCTTTAAAATGTGCATTTGGTGTATTGGCTGGAAACTTCTTGGGGTTTTTGGTACACCAAAGAGGGATTGAGATAGACAAAAATAAGGCAAAATCTATTATAGAGGCTAAGCCGCCGGATAACAAAAGGCAACTACAAAGATTCCTTGGCCAGATCAACTTCCTAAGAAGATTCATCTCAAATTCGGCCAGAAAATTGGTATCCTTTTCTCCTTTACAACGGTTAAAAGAAAAGGAGGAATACATGTGGGAGGAACAACACCAAAATGCCTTTGATGCTATTAAAGAATATTTGGCAAACCCTCCAGTATTGATACCTCTGAAAAAAGGGAGGTCATTAAAACTTACATATCAACGGCTGAAAAGTCTATCAGTATTCTCTTAGCACAAGAGAACGACCAAAAGCATGAGCAGGCGGTGTACTACCTAAGAAGGTTTTTGTTATCGGTTCAGCAAAGGTATACGACCATTGAAAGACTGTGTTTAACATTGTATTACACGGCCATAAAGTTGAGGCATGACTTAATAACTTCCACAGTATTAGTAATTGCCCCAACAGACGTGATCAAATATATGTTGAGTAGACCATATTTGAGAGGGAGAATAGGCAAATAGATTTTGGCGTTGTCAGAATTTACATTTGTCTATATTCCCCAAAAGGCAGTAAAAGGCCAAGAAATAGCGGACTTCCTGGCCGACCACCCTTCTGGCGATCCTACTGTGGGGGCCGATGCAGTGTATGAATCGAACATGGTGGGTCTACTACTATGGACATTAATCTTTGATGGCTCAAGAACAGAAACAGTAAGCGGGACAGGCATAATCATTATACCCCCAAGAGGAGAAAAACAGGAACACGCCTTCCAATTGGAATTTTCCTGGACAAACAACTTGGCCGAATACGAGGCCCTCATAATAAGGATGGAAATTATATTGGAAATGGAGGTGAAAAAGGTCAAAGGGGATTTGCAACTAGTGATCAATCAACTGAGGGGCAAGCACAAATGCCTAAGTTGGCAACTCATGCCGTTGTATGCTACTGCCTGCCAAAGGATGGAGGAATTTGATGATGTAACATCATTCCACTGTCCACGGTAGTAGAATGAATTGGCCAACGAGATGGCTCGGATAGCATTAGGATTGAGAATGGTGGAAGGAACGACTACGAGAACTATTTCGGTTCAGAAAATATCCTTGTCATCTGTCAAAAGAAGGATGGAATCCTTGGATATCATAACAGTTAAAACACAACCTGATGACTGGCACATCCCATTAATGGAGTACTTGAGAATCTCAACTTAAGGAGTGACAAGGAACTAAAGATCGCGTCAAACAGATATGTAAGGATATCTGGTGAATTGTATAAGAAAACCCCCGACAGGATGCTCCTAAGGTGTTTGAATTCACATGAAGCCATGTTGAGCATGGCAGAAGTGCATGAGGGAATATGTGGGGCACATCAAGCTAGCATCAAGATAAGGTGGTTAATAAGAAAATATGGGCATTACTGGCCCACAATCTTGAAATATTGCCTCAGATATGCTAAGGGGTGTGAAAAATGCCAAAAACAT
This sequence comes from Pachysandra terminalis, assembly GCA_031762675.1. NCBI lineage: Eukaryota > Viridiplantae > Streptophyta > Magnoliopsida > Buxales > Buxaceae > Pachysandra > Pachysandra terminalis. Next base: position 11,439 of record JAUPMG010042473.1, on the reverse strand, counting down.
GGCCCATTTCAAAGAGCACCGACCGTGGATTTACACATGTTAGTCAAACCATTGCCGTTTAGAGGGTGGGCCATGGATCTCATAGGCAATATATTTCCCCCATCATCAGGGTCACATGGGTTTTTATAGTGGCTACTGATTACTTCACCAAATGGGCGGAAGCAAAACGTATTAAAAATGTGGAGCAGTCAGACATTATTGGATTCATACAAGAGCAAATTATTCACCGATTCATGATTTCAGAAACGATAACGGCTGATCAAGGTTCTATTTTTACTGAGGGGGCAAAGTAACTAAGTTTGTGGAGGAATACGGAATCAATATCATCAATTCAACTCCTTACAATGTTCAAACAAACGGTCAGGCCGAATCTACTAACAAGGTATTAAAGAATATCTTGCGGAAAATGGTCGAAGATAGGCCAAGATCATGGCATAAAACTCTGTTAGAGGCCTTTTGGGCTTACCGTACAACCTACAAGTAAGGAACAGGAAACACTCCTTTCGCATTGACTTTCAGCCATGATGCTGTAATACCTCTAGAAATTACAGTTCCCTCAATGAGGACAATCTTGCAACACCAAGTACCACAAAATGAATACATGGAAGCCATTTTAATAGAGTTAGAAGACCTGGACGAATCTAGGCTCAGGGCATTCGAAGAGTTACAAGCCCAAAAGAGAATGGCCGCAAGGTCATACAACAAGAAGGTCTAAGGAAAATCCTTTGCCGAGGGAGATTTGGTTTGGAAGACCATATTACTAATCGGCTGTAAAGACCACGTGTATGGAAAGTGGTCGCCTACTTGGGAAGGCCCGTACAGGATCCAAAAGGTATTAAAAGGAGGGGCATATACTATTCAAGTAGATAAAGAGTCAATCGAAGGAAAAGCTATAAACGGTCGACACTTAAAAAAATTCTTCCCAACCATGTGAGAGTCAAGGGAAATACAAGCAAAAATGGCCAAGGATGGCCTAAAGAAGTTTATAATCAATGTCAAAAGGGCGGTCATTCAAACACAAACTTGGCCGATTAAGAACCAAATAAAAAAAAGGAAAAAACCACCATGGTTTAAACGACTCAGTAGCTCTACCAAAAACATAAAGTAATTCAGAAAGAGAGGTTCTTGAGAGAATTAAAACTTGGTTGTTAAAGCCTTGACCAGTTCCACCGCATGCTATTTCTTACTTACCCATTCATTTGCTTTCTTTTTTACCACCCGCACGGCTTCCACCTTCTTCAGCAGTTCATCGGCAATCCATTTTTGTGTTAAAGCTATGGCTCGTTGAGTATCTTTTGTAGCAGCGACGGTTGTAAGAAGGTTGGTCTTCTCCTTGTCCAATTTTCTTTGCTCTACATCAATCTCCTCCAGACGTTTGTAGGCTTGAGCAACTTCCTGCTTGGCGGCTTCCATCTCCTCTACTTTCCCCCGAAAATAATTCCTCAAGTGGGATATCTCTTCGATCCTTGAAGATAAATCATGCAAGAAGGAATCTGCCTCGCCTTCTTGAGATCGGGCCAACCGAAAACCCATAACCCAGGTAGGTACTTCCTCCCTGGTCGAGATAACGGAAGAATCAATCAAACAAGAAGACCGGAGAAAATTGAGGCATTCATGAAAAGCGGAGAGCCATTTGCGTCACTAAATTCGGACATGTCTATAGAAAAACAAATTTTTGAGATCGGACTTGGCTTTTTCTAAAGTCGTGGACATGGCTAATTCAGACGCAGGAGAAGTAAGATGCAGAGAAGATGAATCTTCAAGGAAATCATGTACCGATATATGATAATCAGCAAAATTTATGGGGAGCATAGGCATGCTTAAATCAAGACTCTTTGTAGGGGAGAAGTCAACAACAGTGTCAGATGCAGAAGGAAGAAGGTTCTCAAAGGTTTCATCATCATCAGAGTGTTCGATGGCGGCCGTCTCAGTCTTTTCAAATGAATCGTCCGTCATGTCGATTTCAACGTCCCCAAGACCTCCGCTGCCCTTCGGACTTTCTGCCCAATCAACGTCCAGCCAATTGCTTCAATCATTTCGCAGAAGGAGCTGACACCGGCGTTTCTGTCTGTCTCTTCTCGAACAGGTTCCTCTTCAGAGAGGTCAATGAGAGAACCGAGATCTTTCGTACTGAAGTTTTTTCCAAACTGGCGAGTAGATTGATGCGTTGGTCAGAACTTTGACTTTTTCTGCTATTTTTTCATGGGCCAACGGAGAGTCAATGAAGATTCCTCTCCTACGACATCCTCCTCGAGAGCAGCGTCAGCTAGAAAATCTTCTAAGTCCAAGGGCAAAGCCTTTGCTGAACAGAATGAAAATATATAAAACATGTGTTCAAGAATGCTGGCAAAGCCAAAATATCAGGAAAAAATAAAATCAGAATACCGATCGTATCCTCGGCCGACGGCAAGGCTAAAGTTGTATTGGCAGCTAGAATAGAAGGAGGAACAAACATTCCACTACAACTAACAAGGCTCGGCCGGGCAGCAAGAGAGAAAAGGGGTTCGGCCATTCCAAGGGTTGAGTCAGGGATATGTGGAGGATCGGGTAATGGTATGAAATAATGAGACATGCCCGTCAAAAACCCCAGAGGAATGGGATCCGGTCGAAATCCAAGCTTGTAGGCACTACTCATCATGGGCGGCGGTTTTCTTAGCATATGCACTGGCCATCTTCTCTTTCAGAAGCTCAGGGGAGTCTGTAGGGTTCCATTTAAACCCATAACAGTTTTCAAAAGAATTACAGATTTCATGGAAGAAAAGGTACTTGATTTGACCTTTTGGGGGGCGTTCAGAAGGAACTTTGGCAGAGGCCTTCCCCTTTTTCTTGGGACTGGTCTTCTGAATGACCGAAGAAGGATTAATCAGAGGAGGAAGAACTGACCCAGTCAGCGCGTTCGGTCGGGACATGTAAACGAAAAGATCTGAAGAAAAAAGTAGAAGTAAAGTAGCTAGACCACCAAGAGTGGAAGACCGGAGAAGACAAAGACTTGTTAGGACAATGAGAGATAGAAAACATAGTTGCCAAACTCTCGAAGTATTTATTCACGCGATTAATGTCCTCAGATTAAGCAATAACTGTCCTAAGATAGGGCGGCTGATTCATAGAGATAAAAGCTGGAGCAGGAACAACCTGAGCAAAACCGAATTGTCGAGACAGCAAGTGCTGAAAATAGACTTCCACAACACATTTTTTGTTCTAGTCAGGCGTCCCCTCGTCCAGAGACCCGAAGTGCAAGGCTCGATAGACTAAGTAAGAAGCCTAAATTGACCCATTCGGCGTGTTCAGCCGGGACAAGTAAACGGAAAGATCTGAAGAAAAAGTAGAAGTAAAGTAGCTAGACCACCAAGAGTGGAAGGCCGGAGAAGACAAAGACTTGTTAGGGCAATGAGAGATAGAAAACATAGCTGGCAAACTCTCGAAGTATTGATTCACGAGATTAATGTCCTCAGATTGAGCAATAACAGTCTTAAGATAGGGCGGCTAATTCATAGAGATAAAAGCTGGAGCAGGAACAACCTGAGCAAAACCAAATTGTCGAGATAACAGGTGCTAAAGATAGATTTCCACAGCACATTTTTTGTTCCCGTCGGACGTCCCCTCTTCCAGAGACCCGAAGTGCAAGTTTCGACTAACTAAGTAAGAAGCCTAAATTGAATTCCGTTTAGCAACGACCGAAAGATCAGCAGAGCTCTCAAAGAGACTAAGATCGAGGAATTCGGTAGGACCGAATTCAACAGCAAAGACAAGGAAAAGCGAATCTGAGCGATTGGGGGAAAGACTGAAGAAAAACTAAAAGGATTCAGCAAAAGACCGAGGGAAGATGACCACATTCAGCCAATGTTGTCCACGATAAAGCAGGTTTGAAAGAGTCGTCACGGTCGAATTAGCAAAAAACTGAGGGAAATATTGCAAGACCCAGAATTGTAAAAGCCACAAAGGACCACCCACAGAAGCTAGATTTCAGCTAGCAAGATTGAAAAGACCTCTGTAAAGCTGAGATAAATAAAAGGGGACTAAAGCAAGACTACGACCGCCGGCTAGAGCAATCACAATCCGAGTGTACTCTTTGGTAAGTTGGCCAGAAGCCACGCATAAGCTACGGCATAAAAATATCAACAAAAAAGAACAATGCTCTTGGATATCGAGAACATAAGACTTCTTCTTTTCCTTGAGCATGAAAGTGCCATAGGAAACCTGAGCGTTAGAGCTATCCAAAGAAAGATTAGAGGAAGAAAGGTTTCCATCAACTGACTCACTGATTGGTGGCAGACCGGTGAGAGCACAACCATTAAGAACGGTCGGCCCCATAGGATCGCATGGAAGAAGAAAAGAGTTGGTAGAACGAGACCAGAAGAAAACCAGGGCAGCAAGAATTGGATGAGCCAAGGGAAATTCAAAATGAGAATATTGGATCAGTTCAAAGATTCCTACGGACTTCCAAAAAGTGGCAAAGAAAGGAGTCAAGCAGTAGATCCACGAAAGCCAATCTGCATTTGCTTTCGGCCATGTTCTCGAAGAGCGGCCTGCAGTCCATGCTTGCCAATCGAGGAAGGGAGCATCGGCAAGAAAGCTTTCACCAAGTCATCGGGGGAAAATATGTTGCAACATAGAAGCCAGCTATGGAGTGATTTCTGGAAAAGACGGCCCTAGAGCAAGGGAATCTTTATAGAGGGAAATAAGCCGTTGATCGGCAGAAGAAGAAAGCAAAGAAAAGAATGATGATTCACGAGGGGTGCTAGACGCCATTGAAGAGTTGAGCAAAGAACCAAAGAAGAAGAAGAAGAAGAAGAAGAACAAAAGGTGATGAGAAAGGCGGTCAGGGATTGCGTTCAAAATTTAAAAAGGTAAGATTCTGTTGACATAAATGATCATCTCCGGTTTCCAAGGCTAGCTTGCTACAAGTTTTCTTGTCAACTCAAAAGACAGCCTTTTTGAAATAACAAGAGAATAGGGCAATGTTTAGGCCGAGACTAGACCACCAAGACTAGACCAAACCATGAAAAATGCCAACCTATCACGGGTCTTGACCAAGATAATCCCAAGAGAGTAGCGCTGGGCCCGAACTGGAATAAAGATGGAAATTAGGCCCATATTCTAATCAAGGCAAAACCTAGGCCCAATAGCAAGGAAACGTAATTTCTATTAGTGGTCCAGGTGTCGGCAAAAGAAGAAATATAACCACCCATCATCTATAAACCGTCAAACGGTTGTAATGGATGGTTATAAGGACGAATTAGCCAAGACGGAAAAAAGCCTACATAACAATTCAACTCAACAACTAAACATTAGCTTAGTCTCTGATCCCCAGTGATTGTTAGTTAGCTCTTAGCTTCTGCAAGGATCCTACTGCACCTACTTTTTACTTCGAACTAAGTTTCTCTCATAAGATCCCTCTAGTCGATAACGAAAGAATCCCATTCGGGAGATTTACGGAAACCCTTTCGATAGTCCTTTGCATGCTGATCGATGCACCTGTGAAGTAGATTAGTCACGTCCCGCAATCAGATCCCAAGGAACTGTCAGAGGTTTTGTATATTCTTTGTCCTTGTTACTTCTTGCCTTTCCAAGTCAGAAGGTTTACCTTCTAAGTTGTATGTTAACAGTTAGTTCTAGTTCTTTTATATGAAAGTGTTGTTGGCGCGTAAAATCAGTATCTATGGTTCAACAATTGACCCTTCGAGATTAGGAACCATACAATCGCCTGCCTCAAAATCGGTCACACATTGACTGATCTTCATTAAAAACTAACTTACGCAGTTTGACACACATTACCTGTCTTTCAAGTGAACTTGTAAAAGTTTTGTCTTGCTTGCACCCCTTCGGCCTCACGACCAAAAGAAACCCACAACCAACTGAGAAGAGAGCAGGAGACTTGGCGGTTTTTTTATCACCAACAATAACGTCTCATTAATGCATTCAAAACGTCTTTTTAATGTATACATGCGTTTTGGTTTGAATATCCAAAACGCTCAAACAGTTATACATAAACGTTTAATAAATGTATTCGAAATGCTTAGATCAATAATGAACGTGAAGTTATTCAGCTCATGATACGTTTTTATTTATGTGATGATTAAGTCTTTAAATGCTACAAGATCTTCGAGGATCTTGAGAGGACATATCTCTGACCCTCCATTCCTGAAAGTCTATGTTTTATTTCACCCTATGTTTTAATTAAATGACCTCAAATTTAGGAAATTTGAGGGATGATTGTATGTAAAGGAATATTTCCTTAAACAAATACAATTCGTGACATTATGATTTCAAGATAGCATAACAGTCATTTCGAGTGACTACTTCGAAAGGTGATTTCAAGATAGCAATACAATTATTTCGAAAGATAATTCAAAATACTAATTATCTTAAGAAGTGACTTCAAGATAGTGAAATGGTCATATCAAATGACTATCTCAAAAGATAATTTAAAAATGTTAAAATAGCTGTTTTGAGAAATGACTTTGAAATAACAAGATGATCATGTCAAAATACAATTCGAAATGCCTAAATTAATTATTTAAAAAGATAACTTCGAAATAGCATCATGCTAATTATCTCATCATGACGAATTGGCCCTCTTGTGGCTTATGAAGTAATTAAAGTCTTATCTACATAAGATCAAAGGATAATAAATGATTCTAAAGGAATTCATAGTCAATGTAGTCTTGAAATATCATACTTCGAAGATGGATCTTCAAAAGAATACTGATCTGAGGTCCCCCATTTCAAGTAGGCCTCAGAATATATATTGGACATTTTGAAAGTGAACCTTCAAAGGAATACTGGGTCAGAGGTCCATCTCAAGTAGAGCCTCTAGAATACTTATTGAACACTTTGAAGATAGATCTTCAAAGGAATGCTGGTCTGAGGTCCATCTCAAGTAAAGCCTCAAAATACTTTGTTGAATGCTTCAAAGATGGACCTTTGCAAAGATACTGGTTTGAGATCTCATCTCAAGTAGGCCTCAATATATATTAATTTCAAAATAATTCTCCCATCTCAAGTGGGCTTTCGAAATATGTTGCTTCGAAGATATACTCTCAACTTAATTGGGCTTTCAAAGGAATACTTAAGAGTTTTGAAGGCATATTTTTGAATGAAATACATAATTGATCTTGCCAAATGTCATAATATTATTGGATTAAATCAATTTTCAAATTAACTCATCATCAGCACTTAGTGCCAAGCTTCAATATGTCTGTATGATTCAATGTGTCAACTTTTTGGACAAATTACATTTACCTTCCTTGAGGTATATATAAATTGCACTTACCTACCTCTCTTAACTTATCAAAGATAACAATTTGCTCCCTTGAGGTTTGAGGAGAGGTCACACTCACCTCCCTTCTGTTAAGTCTCCATCCAAAAATTTGATAGAAATTGTTGAAGTCAACCACATGAAAGACCAAAGTACCGCTATTTAAATTGTAAAATTTAAAAAAACAATTATACCTTAAATCAAATACCTATTTTACCGTTCTTTTCTATATTACCTAAGGTTAAGAGAAATTTTCTTTTCAAAGAATGCATGACCTCTTTTCCTCCATTTTTTTCGATTGATGGATTCGACTATTCATATTTAAAAACGGATGAACTTTGCAGTGATCATTTAAGTCATCCATCAACCTCAAAACTTACTTAAAGTCGTTGAGTTCGACTGTTGTACAAGAAGATGCAACGTCTTCATGCCACAGATGAACAGATATGCAGCATTCGGGTCATGCACCACCTGAGTACAGAGAGTTTGGGATTGTAGATGAGTTTGGGCAAAACTTGGTTTCTATTCTTGATTCCAGTAAAATAGCACTCGTCAGACACGTTGAATTCATCAGAGATGCTACGACTGAAATAAATGGATTATAGTCACAAAGTAAGAATAAAAGTTTATAGTGCAAACAGTAAAAACCTCAACTTATTGGGCGTCGTTTCCATCGAACTATTGAAGGGCATTTTAGTAAAAAGAAACTGTACAACTAAATCATAAATTTTGGTTTGACGCTTAAGGGTATTTTAGTCAAAATTTAATGTTAGTTGATTCTCTTAACGGTCATCATCTAAGAGGGGGCAAACTATTGTTTTTGATAGGTGAAGGGAGCTAAGTGCAATTTGAGCATACCTCAAGGGAGGTAACCGTAATTTACCTTAAAGTTTTTATTGGGAAAACGGGACATAAAATAAAGGGGACGCATAGAAGAATTGTTGGTTAATTATTTCACTTAAAAGGACTTCTAAGTTTCAAACAACAATAATGCCTACAATGGTAGCTTCTTTTTAAACAAAAATATTGGGTGCTGAAAAAGTTAACTAAAAATTAGTATGGTTGTGCTTAGAGTGCAAGTTGACTCGGTTCAATCCAAAAATCAACTGATCCAAATCGACTTGGGTTCAACTTAGATTGGGTTTCTGAAATTATAAAACCAAATACCTCTAAACCGAACCAAATCAAACTGATTTAAAGCGAATTATAATCTAAATTCATATGTAGAATGTATGATGTTGTTCCTACCGAATTCCTTGGTCTTCTCTTTGGCCATGTGGTTAAGTGTGCAGGTGTGCCAAGACTACAAGATTCTCAAAATGAGGTTTCAGCTTTTGACCCCAAGCACCGATTTATATTGACTAAACCAAATTTGCATGACAATCAGTCGTGTAAACGGTCACTAGATGCGATTGACAAAGGTTGGGGTTCTTCCTTTGTGATGAGTTCGTCTGATCATTCAAATTAAAAAAATATTACACCAATTAGAGATTCACAAACAATAATTAAAATTAATATCAACTATCATGTCTTTAACCAAGAATATATTCCTGCCCGAAAATCAGAGACATTGACAATTAACACAATAAAACAAAACCAAAGATAGAAAGAAGACTGATGAACCAACAGTGGTTATTTTAGCGGTCATGGCTCACTGACTGGCTGGATTAATGGCTGAGGATTGAGAGCAGCTTCTTGGGGTGATAGTGGAGACTTGTATTAGGCTGAGAGCAGCAAACTTCAACTGGGTTGATTGGTGAACAAAGGGGCTTATTCCAGCGACAATGACCACTACAAAAAAAACCCGCTTTTACCGGCGTACTTTCGCGGTGGGCGCAAATTGTTTTAGCGGAGATCTTCATAAAGACCGCTGTTAAAAGAGGATATTGGGCAGTGGTTTCCTAATGAACCGCCGCCTAATTGACAAGATTAAATATTTAATCCGCCTCGAAAGTAAAATTTACTGGCAGTCGGCCCAAACCGCCCCACATTGGTCCAATTAGGGGCGGTTCTCCCCGACCACCGCTAAAGCCCTCGCTTAGGTGGGAAAAATCCCACTAAAGCCCCCGCTTAGGCGAGGGTCGACCCACTGGTAAGTTGAAAGAGAATCCAATGTTGAGAGCAATTACTCCTGGGAGAAGTGTCTCCTGGTGAGCATGAGAGAAATCTAGCACCGATGCTAAAATGGAAGCAACGAAAGGAGAAACGACCATGGGGTTCTGGGTAGCGTTGTGTTGGTTATATGTTGATTTTTTTGGGCTTTGGAATAGGAATTCTTTGGGTATTTATAACCGTCTTCGGTTAATTAGTCAACCGCACAATTCATTTATTATAGCTGAACCCACTATTTTGATATGCACACTAGTTTAGATCATGACCATGTCATGATCGTGCTCTTTCTCGGCCTGACATCTAGACCAGTGGAGGTGCTACATTTGCTTATGCTTCCTTGCTTCACGTGTCTCTTCCTTATAGATAGATCCTGATACACAAATATTTGTACAAATAATGCCCCTAGCTTCCTTTTGTCTCTTAGCCTTCTACTATTTTGCAAGTGTCCTTTCTTGGGAATGAGTTGGTTCAGTCAAATCAGCTACTTAATCATTTCCCACTCAAAATTCATCCTTATCTTACTCTTTTTACTCTCCACCTTCTTCATCTCTAAGTCTGCTTCCTCAACTTCTTCATCTTCTGTAACCTCTCCAAACGAGCCTCTATGTTTTCCTTGCCAGCTCCAGTCATGAAGAAGAAGATGAAGAGCTCTTCCTCCATTGCTGCTTCAGAGTCATCTCCTCTTAGTCTTTCTGTCGTCCTGACTCCAATGGCAGCCCAAGTCTCCAATCAGGTACTTTCTAAAAATTTCCCCCTTCTCGTGCTTTGATCTTAGGCCCATCCTTCACCCTCGGACTCTCAATCTCCTCCAGTCCATGATCTGAACTCTTTTCACTCCCGCGTTGTTAAAGATAAGCTTCTTCTCTCTTTTGATAGTTTATACTAGCCTACTTGGATGGATGATAGTTCTATTCGTTCTTGGCCTCGGGTCAATAAATCTTGGAATGACTAGATCGACCAATTATCCCCTACTTGCACAGACTCTTGGACAGTTTTGGCATCTTTAAGCTTATTCAGTATTCTCGCTACAAGGTTGTGATGGATCACAACCTAACTGTTGTTGTTTCTTGCTTCAAGAGTCGTTCTAGTAATACCATCCATTTCCCTTGTGGCCCTATTGTCATGCCCCAGATCCTGTGACAGGATTCCCAATGAGGGATTGCACTGATCTCGAGGTGAGACCTTAGGGATCCACATCTGGACCGCGGATTGCTACCACCACCATAAGTAAATAAAAGAATAGATACTTTCATTCATTAATTGAATCAGAGTATGGAAGTACTACAACAATAACAAAATTAAAAGTCATGAAACATCATGAATTCAAAATAAAAACCTTGACCTCAATTGGGCCAGAGTACCAACAAGTCTATCCACAAATCCAACAAGTTTAAACAACCAACATGATTATATCAGAAACACGAGTCTAACTCCCTCAGGAGTACAAGCCAACGATCAAAGAAGAAAACAACTAAGCCCACAAGCAGCAACGATCCAGCTAGCACAGTACACAGTCACTCCTCCTCCCATCCTACAACATAAAACGTTGCATGAGCCTAGGATGCCTATTAAGAAGCATGAAATAGTCACCCATCGTCTTATGGAGATCAAATCACATGGGGTTAGTACAACAATAATCCAATAACAAATGATTAGTTCATGATGAGATGAAATCATTCACATGTCAAAATGGATGCAATGAGAATTAACACACAAATAATGATATGTATACACGATGAATGTACTAGGATTAACATCTCCTGATAAGTGGACCTCACTTGAAGCTTCTCACAACAATGACCGATTTAGGACATGGTCCAAGGAATTGCCGAAATTACCCTCTCCGTTCCGGGCGCTAACCCATGGCACGAAGGCTACCATATAGCTAATTTATGAGTGTACCGTACTCAAGGACTAGAGAACTTGTATAGGATGAACTCTGGCATCTGTAATGACCCGAACAGTTGGACAAGGACGATGACAAAACCCGATGACATTCTGTTTTATTTTATTTATTTTATAAATTCCTAAATTACCCTTGTATTCATTTAATCTCATAATCATGATAT
>JAUPMG010042452.1:0-14196 GCA_031762675.1 Pachysandra terminalis | reverse complement strand
GTAAGTCTTGATGACTATCTTGAGGCGTCTACATAGATGATGCCAGTTAGTTGATATTTCAGGTTCTGATCCTGTATTTCCGCATTATTTTAGACGTTATGTTTTGCTCTAAGATAATTAAAAATGGAGTTCCACCCTCATTATGCTTGTAAAGTGAAATCGTTAACAAAGAGGGTGAAGGTCATTGCACCGCGGTCCAGACCGCACACGTGTTGACACGTGTGTCTGGAGGTGCGCGGCGTGACAGTTATGGCTTACAGGAATTGCATATCTGATTTGTTATCTATTTCGATCCTTCTTGGTGTATCTAGACAAGGAGGAATTCAATGATAAGTTTTATTTGTATATGCCAAACCTGAATTGTAAAGACCAAAATATATGCACTATCTTGTTGATTATATGAAGAGTTGATCGAATTTTGGTGGCTACAAGAGATGAATTACGCAATCGAATTCTACAGGTTCAACCAGATGTATTCTTGCTTCGGCTCTATCGTATTCCATGGTAACCTTGTTTGAGAAGATCTTAACACATAGAGACTTTACATACTAGACCGATATGCTTTTTCTTTGTGTACTTTTAGGCAAAACATTTCTTTTATATTGGTAGAGTTTCAACTAATATTCTCTGAGTCACTGTTAAATTTTAAAAATGTAAACAAATGGGATGCCAATCCTTATAAATTGGGTTCTAAAGTGCTGAACTGATATCCCTTCTTTTTTTCTCAGTCGATTCATACTTGTGAAGTAATTGCCTCACCCAAATTCCTACGATTGCAAACAATTTGTTTTAGATACTGTGCTTGTTTACACAGAATCATTGATAGATGCCTTAGAAATTTTGGTCGAAACTTACCCAAGAATAGCTACTGATTTTGTTATATTTCGGCTTGATAATGGTGTTCAAAACTCTTGGATTTTATTGTAAAGTTGATCTAGTTCTTGTTACTGTTTTAACCCACTTGCTACTCTATTTAGAACATTTTTGTTTCTAGTCATTAAATTGTTTCAAAATCCTATCATTGCTTTACAAACCTTAGATTTTGATCCTAAATGCCTACAGTAGTTATAAATTTACAGATTTGATATTGAACCTAATTTTGAAGCTTTGTTTTTTTTTTTATCAATAACGAATTTATTAGAAAGAGCAGAAAAGAAGAAGAAAAGTACAAGGGGGAATACAGTTAATCAAAAAACAGAAAAGAGAACCTAATTTTGAAGCTTGAACAATTCGTTTATAATGTTCCTCCATCCAACTAAGACCAACTCATGTTTACAGATATTTAGATTAAGGTCCTTAAAATATAAGATTCATGTCTATTATGATTTTTGAAATTTTCTCAAAACTTGGCTTGTTCTAGTTTTATCATTCCTTAGTGAACAACATATGAAATGGGGTTTTTAAAAAATTTTAACTAGCCTATGCAATTTATGTGTTGAAAGTCCTTGCTTACGACTAATTGTAAAATCTGATTTCTCATCATCTAGAGTGACTCCTTCAAAGCCTTGGTTTCATGTTAGTGATTAACTCAGGCTATTTGTTTTGGAAATTATATGCATCATAGACAAGGAAACTTGAAATATTTGATCTGGCCATGTTACTCGGTGAAAGTGAATAGAATTGGGCGATTGTGTCCCACGGGTTGAAAGCCCCTAGAACCACGACATACATGTGGAATGCCGGGATAGTTTTATCCAGTTGATGGCTAGAATAAAGTTGATGCAAGAGGCATTGTTCCTTGCCTTATAATGTAGGAACACTATCAACAGGTATCCGTAAGTCCGATAGATTTGACTATGGGTAATCCGATATGGACAATGTGACAAATGCATTTCATTTCATTATTGCTTGTAGAATTGATATGCTTCAATGCGAATATTTGTATGTGTATGTTATGGATGAGTGCATAGAATCCTCCATAGATCATTGTCAAAGAAAATTTGAGACTGGAGATTTCTTAAAATTCGTGAAATATGATAAACATGTAATTATTGGCATGTATGGGTCTTGGAATCACGCATGATAACAATTCATGTGGGTACCTATTTATTAAGCTGTGAGCTCACCCCGAATATTTACCATTTTTTTTCCAGGAATGAAGCAGGTTGGTTGATCCTATGCGGACAACTATAGTTGATGATTTGTCTTGAAGTTGATTAGTTTTGATACCCTTTTGGACAAGATTATCATTTGAATAGAGATTAAGATTGAATTGTTTATTCCTTTTTAATATCTCAATTCGCATTGTACAGGAGATTCTTTTAGGCATTCTTGTCTACTACTTTAATTTCTGATTTTATGGACAGATTTATCATCCGTTGTGATGTATTAAATTCAATTTGTTATTAATAGTACTCGATGATTAGTTATTATATCACAGGGATATTGTATTCAGACTCTTGTCAAAGGATTTGGGTCATACTCGGGATTTGGATTACACTGACAGGTGTACCATAGAATTCGGGGCATGATGGATTGGTAACAAAGCTCTAGATTCAACACTTAGGGGAAAACTTAGGCACTAGTAGTATAGGGTGTTATGCTTCTGTGTTTGAGTGTTGTGTGATTGATTATTGTGTGAAACCATGCATAAGACATGTAAATGTGGTTATTCATTCTCAATCTCAATGATGGGATTATTGTAGCTACAAGTGCAATAGTTCTTGAAGTAAGGATTGCGAATGGAATACCAGTATACCACTAAAACAAAGATGAAATCTGTTGAATACGACACCTCAAATGGATTGTATGTTCTTGTGATTTAATTATTTATGTCATTCGAGTTGAGCTTACCTGTCATTCTCAAATTGTAGATGGCCAGAGGTAGACAAGCTTCTGCCAGCACTAGCTCTATTGGAGAGGGTCACAATCCTTGCATGTTGGTAGACTTGATTGTTGCTCTTCAGCAGGAGAGAGAAGTGAGAAGAGAGGCTCAAGTTGCATTGGAGGTTACTCTCCAATGAGAGTAAGAGGTGAGGAGAGAAGCTCAGGTAAGGGCTACAACTCAAGGAAGGAAGCTATTGGAGCAATTCAAGAAATTGACCTTACCTGTCTTCAAGGGTGCCACCGACCCCATGGAGGCACGAGCCTGTATGACACAAATAGAGAAGATTTTCAAGGCAGTGGGTTGTGCTGAGGTACAAAGGTTACAATTGGCAACCTTCATGTTAGAAGGGGAAACATATCACTGGTGGGAGATGACTATCAAGACTTAGGGACTACGGAGATTACTTGAAAGAAGTTCAGGGAATTATTTTTCGAGAAGTACTTTCTCGCAAGTTGCTAGAGCCAGAAGGCAGCAGAGTTTCTGAGATTAAAGCAGGGGTAGATGACTGGTCCAATATGAGGCCAAGTTCACTGAGCTGTCTCGGTATGCCCCTCATATCATAGCAGAGGAGGCTCACAAGGAAACTAAGTTCGAGGGTGGGCTGAGACCTTCGATTCGGACAAAGTTAGTATCACATCAATTTACAAAGTATGCAGATGCAGTAGATTGTGCCAGACGGGTGGAAAAGAATGCAGAAGATTATTATAAACAGAGAGATATGCAGAGAATTGGACAGAAGATGAGGAACAGACCACAGACTTTCCAACAAAGAGAGCAAGGGTCGGAGAGGATTCCCAGAGTGCAGGAACATCCAATTCGGTCAGTGGTAGCAGCAGTAGTACCCATTTCATCTCGACCTATGCAACGCCGTCCGACTCAACCACCGAAGTACTTCAACTGTGGGGAGGTAGGGCACATGAAGAGGGACTACCGTAAGCCAGCTCGAGACCGACAACAGAGACAAGGAGGTAAAGCTCCAACACAACAGCCACCGCCACCACACCTCAGGGCAGGGTACATGCCATCACACATGGAGATGCCAGTGCCTTGAATGCCATGGTGGATTGTACACTTTACGTTTTTTCATATACCAGCTAGGGTTTTGTTCGACTCTAGAGCATCACATTTGTTCGTATCTGCATATTTTGTTGCCTTGTTGGGTTTGTTGTATGAGCCTCTGATTGATTCCCAAGTGATTGAAAGTCCACTGGGTGGGGTCACGACTTTGAGTCGGGTGTGTAAATCCTGTGCGGTCCGCGTTGGTGATCATGTTATGTTAACAGACCTGATTGTTTTGGATATGACATGTGCATGGCTTGGCTTGCCACCTACCATGCCAAAGTGGATTGCTACAATTAGGTGGGAACCTTCAACCTACCAAGCAAAGCTCCAATCATATTTGAGGGTGACCTTAAGGATGCACTCCAGTCAAAATATATAAATGTAATAAGAGGTGGAAGGAAAGAAGACGGTGGGGCAGACACCGATTGTGTGTGACCTTAAAGAGGTCTTTCAAGGTGCCAAATTTTGGAAAGTGCATTGATTGCAAATCAGGTGGTGGAAGAAAGAAGGCGCAGTGAGCATGAGGGGCTTGTGTGTAAATTGGATCTAGAGAAGGCTTATGATCGAGTGGAGTGACAGTTTTTGGATGCTGTTCTAGAATGGAAAGGATTCGGGTCAAAATGGAGGAGGTGGATTGGGGGTTGTGTATGAAATGTATCATTTTCCGTCATTCTCAATGGATGTGTTCAGGAATTCTTTGAGTCAACGAGAGAGTTGTGACAGGATGATTCACTATCTCCACTACAGTTTACTTTGATAGGTGATGTGTTTAGCAGGTTCTTGGTAAGGGCAGAGGAGTTGGGTCTCATATTTGGGTTTAGGATAGGTCGGGATCAAGTTAGCGTATCCGACCTCCAGTTTGCGGATGACACTACATTGTTTTTTGATGCGGATGTGGTCCAAGGTGTTTTGAGATGGTGTCTGGTCTGAGAGTAAATATGGAAAAGAGTAGCCTTGTGGGCATACAAATGGATCGGGCAAGAGTGAAGGTTTTTGCAGATGTTCTAGGATGTCAGGTAGAGGATTGGCCAATCAAATACCCACGTTAGGTGACAACAGCCGTAGGTTAGGTTTTTGGGAGCCGATTTAATGAAAAGAAGGAAAAGAGATTAGCATCTTGGAACTTGGAAGAGGTCATATCTATCATTAGGAGGAAGGATCACACTGATTCATGCATCTCTGGCCAATCTACCTACCTATTTCCTGTCCATTTTTAGGGTTATAGGGAAAGTGGCTAAGATCATTGAGAAATTCCCGAGGGACTTTCTCTGGGAAGGGAGAAAAAAGGGAGGAAAAAAAATCATTTGGGGGCATGGTCTATGGTATGCAGAGGAAAACAAGAGGGTGGTCTAAATCTGGGAAATATTCGCATGCGAAATTAGACTTTGTTAGGTAAATGGTTATGGAAATTCAGTATGGATACCAATGCTTTGTGGTTCAAGGTGATTTCTAGCAAATATGGTGCTCATGAGAATGGGTGGGACATAAATCCTCGTGCTAGAATATACACAGCTAGTCCCTGAAAGGCGATCTCGGCTATAGCGGCATTTTTCTATAAGCATACCTGTTTCTGTGTTGGGAACGGGCTCCGAATCCGTTTTCTGTTGGATGTTTGGTGGGAGGGGATGCCTTTAGCATCTAGATTTCCTCGCTTATTGAATCTGGTTAGGAATAGAAATGATTTGATATCAGACACTTTAACATGGTCTCCTTCAGGCCTAGAGTGGAACTTAAATTTGAGACGGAACCCCAGATCGAGAGATTTGGGGGAGTTAGTTGCTTTCTTTAAGTTTCTCAAATCTGTTTTCCCAAACTTTCTATTCCTGACTCCCGCATTTGGACGCTTAAGCAGAAAGGTTCCTCGTCTTGCTCTTTTTTCACCATCATTCGGGCAACCCCAAATAAACCTATTCTCCATTTCAACCCTGAAAAGATCTAGAAACCTCGTTCAGCCCCAAGGATTAGAGCTTTTGTCTAGACTGCCATTTTGTATAAGATAAACACTTGTGTTGTGATATGCTTCAGAGGAAATGGAGGAATTGTGCCCTCTCCTAATATTTGTGTCATGTGCAGAAAAGATTGTGAATCGATTCATCACCTCTTTCTCCAGTGTGAGGTAGCGTGGCGGCTTTGGATTCATTTTCTTCTGAGGGTGGATGTGGCTTAGGTTATGCCCCAAAGTTTCCTCTTTTTTTGATCATTGGAGATTTCCTGGATTTGAGAGACAAGGTAAGTTGATGTATGCAGCAGTTTTTCAGGCAATGTTGTGAAATATATGAGGGGAGAGGCATAGAAGAATTTTTGAGGATAAAGTATCCAGTGTGCAAAGTTTGATAAAGACACATACCTTCAGAGTGGCGTCATGGATGGCGATGCTCCTAGAGTTCAGAGGTATTTTCTGTTGAGGATAGGGAGTGGGCACTCATCAGTCTAGCATCGTCTTGGCAAGTTCAACACAAAGCTTATTTGGACTCCACCGAAGGATGGGCTCATCAAACTAAATTTTGATGGATCTTCACAAGGCAATCCTGGTCCTTCAGGAGTTGGAGGGGTCTTTAGGGACCACTGCAGGAAGATTATAAATGTCTTTTCGAGTCCTATTGCGGTTGGAGATTCCACCTGTGCCGAGATTATGGCATTGGTAACTAGTTTGGAGGAGGCTAAGTCATGGGGTTTTGGTCATTTGGAGGTAGAAGGGAACTCCCGATCTATTATTTCTTGGATGATCACACCTACAACATGTCCTTAGCATTTTGTTCATTTGATTCGGCGAGCACAGTTTTTGGGGACAGATCTCGTATGTTTGTACTTCGTACAGACACACCTCAGGCAACTAATGTAGAGGCAAACAGATTGGCTAGAGATTGGGTGACAAAAGTGATGCAATATTCGAGGCCTCCCATTTAGGAGATGAGTGGGGACAGGTGATTGGAGTAGTTAGAAGGCTACTTTGCTATGTCTAAGCTTATTATTATGTATTTGCTGCTTTACTTTGGATCATATGTTATGATCTTTGTATATAGTTTACTACTACTTGATAATTAATGAAATGTTGGTTAATTATAAAAAAAAAATGATCATTGTTAATAAAATCTAACATGAACAAAATCTTTTACCTCTCTTTAGGTGTATAATGGTTTTTTTTATGAGTAACGGTACACTGTATTAATTAATCAAGTTAAAAACAAGGTACAGATATAATTGTAAGCACAGAATCTAGTATAGTTTTCCAACCCAAGTACACGAAATATGTGCAAAGGCCTACCCAAAAGAAACACAAGGGCATTAAACTATACCACATCAAGCAAACCTTCCCTACCTTATAAAAGTTTAAGTAAAAAAAGTTTCCTAACCATGTACAAAGCTAAAGAAGGATACTTCCTAAAATTCCGGAGGGCTGACCACCGAGGAGAAAAGGAAAGATAAATCCTTGGATTTGATGATGCTAATGCTATGTTCCTTGTCTTAAAAGATCCTCCCATTCCACTCCTTCCAAATTGTCCAAAAGATCGCCGCTGGACATAGATTCTACACTAAAAACTTCTTGCTTCCCCCTCCTTTCCAGCCCCATCTATTCAAAACCTCTACTAAATGATAAGATTGTACCCAGTCCATCTGAATTTACCCACCAAGAATTTCTACACCTGATTGGCCACACTGCAATGAACAAATAATCTAATGATTCAACACCCAATTTACATATGCAAAACCAATTCAAAAAAGTATATCTCCTACTTTTGAGATGGTCAATGGTAAGAATTCTTAGCAATAGTTCATAGGAAAAATGCAATCTTGGATGGAATATAAGTCTTCCAAAATCAGGTTGATCGGCCCCTCTCTACCCCTCCCAAGCACTAGTCTCAAAAAAGGATCTCACCAAAAACCTTCCATTGCCCTCCTTCCAAACTCTACTATTCAGGCCAAGAACCACCGAGCCGAACTGTAAACTCAAGAGTAATGCAGCCATCACCTCAATCTCCCTATCGAATAAAGTTCTTTGAACCCAAGATCCCAGGCCATTTGATATTCTCCCTAACCAGAACATCCCTAACCCATGCTTCCTGAACAGGCATGTCTCCACACCACATGTCAGTTCAAATTCTAATACTATCACGCACTTCCCACCTTGAAGCCTACCTCCCTCCCAAACTCCTTCGCAATGCTAGATATTGCCTTCCACATTCCCACCCCAAAGAACCTAGAACCGACTTTGACTACTAATCCCTCGACCTCCTTCTGTACTTTGCTGCAATAGCCCTTCTTCACAGACTTTCCTTCTCCCCAAACCTGCACAACCATTTGCCCATCAAAGCTTTCTTAAATAAAGTCGGTCTTCTTAGCCACAAGCCTCCTTGATCTCTAGGTTTGCACACCTCCTTCACCTCACCAAATGATATTTATGAGTGTCCTCCATACCACCCCATAACAAATCTCAATGCAACTTCTCCAATCTTTTAGCTACCACGGATGGGATCTTTAACAAAGACAAAAAAGGTTGGAAGATTTAGTAAGGAGCTTTTGATAAGATTGACCTTCCCCCTTCAATAAGTACTTACATTTCCATGTTGCTCTTACTCTCCGACCTTTCCACCACTTTATCTCGTATAGAATTTGCCTTAATGGAAGCACCCCGCATCACAACTAGATAGGATGTCAGTAATGTACCTACCTTACACCCAAGCACAGTACAAAGCTCATAGATATTCTCCATCCCTAACCCCAAAAATTTTACACTTCGATAGATTCACTCTCAAACTAGACACCGCTAAAACACACCAATGTGCATCTTAGAACTAGCATCTAGGCTTGGGATGGCTGGCAAAAAGATAAAGGAAGCATCCATGAACTGGAGGTGAGACACATATCTCTCAATCTCCTTTCTACTAGTTGATTATATAGGTCATCATATACTTTTTTTCTTTTGCAGCAATTATAATCTTCTATCATACTTTGCACTTTTTTTCCAAACTTTTTGAACTTTTGCTTCTTTGCAAGGTTTTAAAATATAGCCACTTCTCTTTAACAACCTTTTGAGCCTCATCATTCAGATGCTAACATTTTTCATGAGATTGATGAATACGAGCTTTGGTACACTTAAAAATGACATAATAGAAATGGTATAGGAACAGTAGATAGAACATGAAGGATAATACTATAGGTGAGAAAAGAATGAATGAAATGTTATTAGAAACTAAATTGGTCATGGGACAAGAGATATTAGTACTTATGCACCAAAGTAGGATGAGAAGAATATTATGGAGAGGGGTAATTCACAGAACTTCTGATAAGGAATAATACTAAAGGAGGTGAACTAAATGGTCATGTGAGAACGTAGTAAAAGCTATGATATTGTACAAATTAGAAAATAAAAAGATTTTGAACATAGAAACGAGAAGAGGAAACGATTATTGAGATTGCAACCGCTTAGGATCTCACACTAACAAATAGATTTTTTTTTAAGTGAGTCAGATATTTAATGACCTTTAAGCATGGATCAACCAAATCGACTATTTCCTTAAGATGATGGGTGTTTATATTAAGAAATGAATGACAGGAAAACATAACAAAAAAATTATTAAAAGCAAACAAAGCCACTCACAGAAACATGATCAAGCAAACATTAAGAAAATACCACAAAAGGCAAAAAGCCAGCTGACAAGATTTTGGACATAGAAACGAGATGAGGAAATGATTATTCAGATTGCAGTGGCTTACGATCTTGCATTAACAAACAGATTTATTTAAAGAGAGTTAAAAATTTAATAACTTTTAAGCGTGGATCAAATTTGATCAAAGTCGACTAAGAGGAACAGGTTAGCAAAGTTGTGAGGATGTTCATTCCAGGAGAAAGTCATGGTACAGAACATAAGCTCATGGTGATGGATAATTATATTAAGAAATGAATGACAGGACAACATAACAAAAGATTACGAAAATAGAACAAAGTTACTAACATGATCAAGCAAACATTAGGAAAACACCCCGAAATGTGAAAAGCCAACTGACAAGATAAAAATGTCGATATGGAAGGGGAAAGAGGAAGAAGGAGGCCCAAACCTTGACAGAATTATTGTCAAGCTGAATAGCTCTCCTACAATCTTCCTCCACTTTTGTCCAATTGCTACAAAACAGAGTTTCCGTTAAGAGGGAAAGATAAGAACACCAGAAATTCTCTCAGAAACAAGAAAGAGGATTAAAAATAAATCAAATGACAGAGAGAGAGAGAGAGAGAGAGAGAGAGCGAATGGAAAAGGGGTCATACTCATACATACTTTCGCTTCCGATGACAGAGCGCACGATTGGTCCAATATACTGGCACATTAGGGCAGAGGGTTATAGCCTAAAAATCCAAACAAAAAGAAAAAAAAAATTTAAAAATGAGAAAAAGAAAGGAAAAGAAAACTTCGATAAAAATTAGGAACTTAAAAGCCACAATAAATAAAACCAATAGCAAAAGATGATGTGGGTATATGGAATTTCTTGGCGTTAATTCAAGAAATCATCTCCGTTAGTTCTGAAAAGGAAGAGATGATAGATAGGTTACCTCCGTATAAGCATCAATGGCGGCACCAAATCGATCTTTTTTGAAGTAAGTGTTGCCGTCTTGCCTAAGAAGCTCTGCTTGTTTTGCCGCCGCCGTCGTCATTACTGTCGGAGACATCTACTTCTCTCTTACTTTGCTCTCTCTCTCTCTCTCTCGAATGGAATCGAATTCCAAATACGTCCACAGTTTCTACTTTTTATTCTCTCACCAAAAAAAAATAATGAAATTAGTTAGACACGGTTCAACGTCGGTCAATGTCGGATTTTCTGCGGAGGCTTCCAGAAAGATCACATCCAAGCGGAGGGAAGAAGGAAAGGTAAAGTTTAAGAAGAACCACTTGGGAAGAAAAAGAACGAAAGAATGCTAAACAGCATTTCCCTTCACTTGCAAAGGAGGCCCAACCCTGATAGAGACGCAGTCTCTCTCTCTCTCTCTCTCTGTTTGTTCGTACCAATCGTGTGAATTAAGTATGTGTGGACCTATGTGGGTTTTTTAAACTATTTACAATTGTCTTTGAGTGAATTTAAAAAAAGGAAAAAAAAATTATAGGTTATTTTTTGAAAGTTTTTATGTTCGAATGGTAAATATTGGAACAGAAGCATTATATTCTTAAATTAGAAGCATTATCCATCTTTAACGAATCTTTTTAAGTGAGATTTTCTGTCCGTTTGGATAGAAAGAAAAGAAAAGAAAATAGAACTAATTTTTTTTAGAGTATTTGGGACTGGGAGAAAATAAAAAGAAAAAATGTGATAATTTTGGCTTTTTATCGGTTAAAATATTTTTTTCAAAAGTTAAAAGAATTTGAGGAAAAAAATAAAGCTAAAAAGACTAGCGATAAAAATCATTGCTTTATCAACCTACCACTTTTTTACCTTCGTTCTTGCTCAACTCTCTCCACCACGTAACATATGGAAACCATTAAAGATAAGCATAAAACAATAACATTCAAGTCTTCTTTGTATTTTTTTTTTTTTTTTGTTAGAGAAAATTCTCTCTTTGACTCGTTATTTTTTTGGCTTTTGATGAAACCCATTTTTTCGATTCGAAGAAATCCATACCCTTTCTCTGTATCTCTTTCTCTCTCTGTTTTTTAACTTTTGTTTTAGTAAAACAAAATCCATTTTCCCACTCTTTCTCTCTCTCTCTCCCGTTTTTTTTTTTGTTTTTACGTTCTGTTTCAGCAGAAACAAAACCCATGTTCCCATCTCTCCTACTCTCATTTAATTTTTTTTGAAAGATGGACTTTTTTTTTAAGAAACAAAAGAACCCATATATTACTCCCCATGCCTTCTCTTTTTCTTTTTTTAATTTTTTTCTAAAAAGAAAACAGCAATCCCACTTTGTCTTTACACTTGCCAAAGACAAAAACGTCCACACAATTTCCAAAACAAAAAGGAAAATAAACTATTTTTGCTTGAAAATAGAAATAATGTTTTTGTTTTCTTGTATGAGTAGTCAAACTTTAATTTGACTATCAAAACAATTAACTAAGCTACTTCTAAATTAGACAATATTATGTGTGAAATCTAATAGAAAAAATAGAGTTTTTTTATGTCGAACTAATAAAGAAATTTTTCTCTTTGATTTTATTTTCTATTTAATTAGACATGAGAAAGCAATTTTCTCCTTCATTCCTCTCTCATTTTCTTTGCAACCAAACATAAAAAAATTATAATGTTTTTTCTTTTCTTTTCCTTTTTCTCTTTTATTTTATTTTCTTTTTTGTCCTTTTCCTTCGACCCACGGACCCTTTGTGAATGTGCTTTTATGACAATTCCCTTTTAGGATCCGTTTGAGTTGAGAAAAAATTGATGGAAATAAAAAGAAAATTATTTTCCTCTGTTTGATTGAGAATCAAAATAAGAGAGAAAAGAAAAAAATAGTTTTAAAATTTTCTTTTCAAGTGCAAAAATGTTTCTCCCAAATTTGAGAAAAAATTAAGAGAAAATCTTTTAGAGCAACAACTAGCTACCTTCTGTTGTCCTATAACCACACGTCGCACATGTAATAACCTAAACTAAAATAACAGGGTTAATGTGTAATTAATAAAAGAATAGTGAGAAATTTAAAAAAAATTAGTAAATTAGTTCATTAGTTTGACTTTGACTTGTTGTGATTGGTGGGTTGTACTATAGAAAACTAAGTGCAACACACTCAATTATAAACTCTCATAAGTTATAATGAATGGCTAGGATCTCGTAAGAACTTTTAATCTAAATTAATGGTTGAGATTCAATAGGAGTTAATACTAGTTCTAATTAAGTTGCGATTGTGTAATTAAAAGTTCAATAAAAACTAGGACACTATCTCTAATGGTTAGAATTAAACTAATATAATCTAGTGGCTGGAAATTAATAAGGAACTAGATCAAATTCTAATCAAATAAGGATTCAAGTTAGATAGGAATGGATAGTAATTCAACTAAGACTAGGACACTTAAACCAATGGCTGAGATTATGTGGGAACTGAATTAATCTAATCTAAGGGTAGAGAATTAAGACTAATCCAAAGCATATGAGGACTCCTAGATTAATATAAACTAAAAACAGAAAAACTATATATAGACACCATAGTTGGTCGTATGAACCATAATTCACAAGAGAGAGAGAGAGAGAGAGAGAGAGAGAGAGAGAGAGAATAATAAGAAGAAGAAGAAGAAGAAGAGGTGTAGTAGCTCAAAGGTTTAGAGTTGCAGAAGTTCAAGCTTGAAGAAGAAGAAGAAGGTATTCTACCCAACACCAATCAATAATTCAAGGTTAGTATTGAAGTAAAACTTTATTTTTGACATGAACTAGGCACATATGTCATATTCATTGAGTATGACATAGCATACCTATTATAATTATCTTTCTTCTACTCCTTCATAAAAACATGATAAAAAGTACATATTTTTTTGTTGGAATACCATACAAGAATCAAGGTAATTACACATTTCCTTTACAACATTCTTCTACTTACAGAATCAAAAGAATGAAAAATTACAAGGGATATTACTTCTTAGTGAGTTGGGATTTGGTGCTGCCTTCAAAGATGCCTTGAGAACTCCCAGTCTTGAGACCTCAAGCTCAGGTAGATTAGCATATAAGTTGGTAAGGGCAGACTGCATCTCTTCAAGCTTTGCCCTCCTTCTAGAAAGAACGCTAGCGATTTGTTCTTGCCAATTCTGTTCTTTCTCCAACTCTATAATCGCTTTCTGCTTCATGGATGTCAGCAATCTTTTGCGTCATATGACTCATCTGTACTATCAAGCCTAAGTTTTCCCCCGATGGGAACTGTCACATCCCAAACTTAAAGAAATTTACGTGGGAATCCCTTAAGCTTAAAATATGACTCTCACCCCAATTTACATCATGAGTGGTAATTAATATAGAGCCAAACCATTGGATAAAATAAAACTTCAAAAATTACATTTATTGAAAATAATCAAATAAAACTAAGCTTATTACATTCAAAACAACCTAAGTAAATCACAGCAGAAAAAAAATAAAAATATCCTATTCTCATGCTTAAATCAAATCCTATCCCTGTACATAATATCTAACTAAGAAATAAATAAATCCTACTACAAAATTCTAAGTATAAATCACTTCAAGCAATCATCCAATCCAGCCATCTCACTATAAACCAAGGTTCGCGGTGTCGGTGTCGCCTGGTGTGTCGCCAGGTGGCTCTGGCGAAATGTCGGCGACATGTCTCCGACATTTCGGCGACATGAGGGGAAAAAAGGGGAAACCGGGGGAAACCAGGGTTTTTTTATGGT